>PITB01028446.1:0-19012 GCA_004024585.1 Paradoxurus hermaphroditus | reverse complement strand
GGGGAGCCCCGAGCGCCTGCTGCGCGCTGCACCGGGGGGCCGGACCCGCCCCGCGCGTCCTGGCATCCGTAGGGGCGCGTGGGGACGCGCCGCGCTGGGGGGGTTGGGACACCTCTACGGGGCACCTGGGGCCCCGGCTGCCCTTCCCTGAGCCTCAGTTTTCCGGCTGGATCGTCTCACCGAACTGACTCGGGAGCCCGGGTTCCAGGCCCTCCGGTGGAGTGCCCTGCACAGGGCTGGGAGGGGGGGTGGGGGGCTGTGGGGAGCCCACTGGAGAAATCCTCTCCTCTGTCGTCCGAGCGAAAGAGAAGAAACTTGAGAAAGAACAAAGGCCTTTATTGGAAGGTCTCAGAATTGCAGTTGGGGGAGCCCAGAAAAGTGTTCTTGCTCGCGTGGGGAAAGCTAGGGGCTTTTATAAGAAAGAAGGAAAGGGTAAATTACATGATTTAGAGGGGAGAGAGAGAGAGAGAGAGAGAGAACAAGAACGAGAACCCCGCTGATTTGGTGCTGACTAGTGGAGCCACTTCTGATTATAAGGCTTTTATTTTCTCGGTACTATCAAATGCAACCGTCCTTTGTAGGTCTTGCCTTTACTGCCCCCCCATGACCTGAGTGTCAGTTGCCTTTGTTGACATTTTATGAGCAACTGCTCCTAAAACAGTTGCCACTTGAGCCCCTGCGGGAGTTCCTTAGCCAGAGAGGAAAAGGGACCTTTGAAAGGGAGTCTGTCTGTTAGGTCCAGAAATGTTACACAGTTTCAAGCGTCTCTCTGATCTTGGGCGGGGCGTTCTGCTTCTCAGAAGGCTTTAACAAGGTTGGCGTCCCTTCCTTACTTTGGGGACTCGAGCCACGCCTCCCAACCAGCGAAACCAAGAAGCCCCAGAAAGGGGGGTGTCTCTGGGGTCCCCCGAATACCAGATTTGGAACTGTCCTGTCTAGTTCTGTCTGGGACCCTTAAAACCCATGGCTAGTTTCTGAGTCCCACGCCCTCCCCCCATCCAAGGTGACAAGGGGGGCGGGGGGGGGCGGGATCGGAACCCAGAGATCCGCATCGCCTCCCAGCACCCCCGGCGCTATGCTTGTAATGGCGGCCTGGAGTTCCTAGCTTTGGCGGGACGCCTTCCTCCATGAAGTCCCCTCTCCGCGCGAACCAAGAAAAGAAATAACTCCCAGCCGAGAAGTCTAGGGAAATTGGTGCTTCTTGCTCTAAGGCCTGGTGGAGCTGAGGGCAGAGAGGGGGAGGCCCCAGCAAACGGTCTTAGGCAAGGTGCTGGTCTCCGAGTCCCCAGAATGGACACTGGAAAGATCCTCAGAGAGACCCGAGTCGAAGAGTCCCAGGCTTCCTCCACAAGGGAATCACCTGGAAGGCTGTTTAGTATGTGCTCTCCCAAGTCCCACCCCCACCCCCCATTGGCTGGGCGTGTCCTAAACCATTTATCTGGGCGCCTCCAAAGGTTATACAGGTATTGAGAGGCACTGATGTGGTCACCCTGTACTCTCACTGTGTTATAAAACCACGGGGACTTCCCCGAGGAGGTTTTGTCAAAGGCTACATAGCTGAGCTGTTGGTAGAGACAAGACTCGAACCCAGACTTCGGAGAGTCCAGGCACTGGACTGGGGTGTGAGCCTGTACAAACGCAGGGCAGGTCCTGGGTGGTCGGAGAAGGTCTTGCCGAAAGAGCAAAATCTGTCCGACGGCAGGGACCTGCTTTTACCTCTCGAGACCTCAGCGCCTGGTACCTTGGGAAGAGTAGTCAGGAAATTAACAAAAGAACTCAACAGCAAGGCCTGGGGTCGATTGCGGGCAATCAGGGAAGTGACCCGAAGAAGAAGGGGGAACCTTCTGGACTTGGCTCTCAGACTTGCCATCCGTCACCCTGAACAAATGACTTCCCTCTCAGAGGTTCATCTATAAGATAAGACAAAGGACACTGCTGGGCGCCTGGGTGGCTCAGTGGGTTAAGCGTCTGATTTCGGCTCAGGTCATCATCTCGCCGTTCCAAAGTTTAAGCCCTGCCTTGGTCTCTGCGCGGATAGCTCAGAGCCTGGAGCCCGTTGCAGATTCTGTGTCTTCCTCTCTCTCTCTCTTCCCCTTCCACTTGTGCTCTCTTTCTCAAAAATAAATAAACATTAAGAAACAAACAACAACAACAAAACCAAAGAGCCCTGTCTTGCTGATTGACTGACCTGCGCGGAAGTACTTTGGAAAAAACGCTAAAGAATATGCCCGTGCCAGGAGTAACCATTAGAGCTTCTGGAGGGATTGTACAGAATGATCTGAGGGGAAGTCGTGGGCGGAAGGGAGGTTTCCAGACTTTGAGGCACGTGAAGGGTGGTCCCAAGATGGTTCTTAAAGAGGTATGACTTGACCCTGGTTCTGGTGGAGAGGAGATTGTTACTTTCCTGGTTCTTTTCCAAGCCTTCTCCATTTTTGTGTGTAGCTGTCTTAGCAACACTCATACCCTCTGGTGTTTCTTTTTAACAGAATGGTAGAGCAGCTCCCCGAGTTTTGATAACATTGTTTTGTTTTTAGTGGCAAGGCTACCGTTTCTCCACCGCCACCGCCCCCCCATGGGAGGTAGTGGTAAAGTTTCCTCTTTTTTTAAAGGTAACAGAAAACTTACCAATGTAACCCTTTTTAAGTATACAGTTCCGCTGTGTTACATTTATTCATCCTGTTCTACAACCATCACCACCAGCCGTCTCCAGAACCTTCTCATTTCCCCAAACTGACTCCCACTCCTCTGGCAACCGCCCTTCTATTTTCTGTCTCTATGAATTTGATGACTCGAGGTGCCTCACGTAAGTGGAGTTATATAATACATGTCCTTTGGTGACTGGCTTCTCTCATTTAGCGTGTCTTCCTTGTTTATCCAAGCTATAGCAGGTGTCAGTGTTTTAATCCTTTTTATGGCCAAATAATAGCCCGTGTATGGATGGACCACGTTGTTTTTAACCGTTCATCTGTCGATGGACGTTCCAGTTGTTTCCACATTTTATCTATTACGAACGGTGCCCTACGAATGTCCATAAGCCAGAATGTGTTCGATTGCCTGACTTCAATTCTGGAAAGTTTCCTTTCATTTTTTTCTTTTTCTTTTTTTAATTTTTTTAACGTTTATTTATTTTGAGACATAGAGACAGAGCGTGAGCAGGAGAAGGGCAGAGAGAGAGGGAGACACAGAATCAGAACACAGGCTCCAGGTTCTGAGCTGTCAGCACAGCGCCCGACGCGGGGCTCGAACTCACAGACCGCGAGATCATGACCTGTGCTGAAGTCAGCCGCTTAACCGACTGAGCCACCCAGGCGCCCCTCCTTTCATTTTTTCTTAAACGTTTATTTATTTTTTTTGAGAGACAGAGAGAGAAAGGGAGGGCATGCGTGCGAGTGGGGGAAGGGCAGAGAGGGGGGAGGGAGAGAGGGAATCCCAAGCCGGCTCTGCGTTGTCAGCGCAGAACCCGACATGGGGCTCCATCGCCCCAACCCGCAAGATCATGACCTGAGCCGAAATCAGGAATCGGGACGGTTGACCGACGGAACCACCCAGGCACCCCATGGAAAGTTCTCTTTTAAAATAAATATGTTCTTTTTTTCCCCCCAAGTGATTTCAAGGAAAATACAAAGGGAAATTATAGAACAGGTGCTTTGCAGATGTGACTGAAAAAATCGTAAAGGGGGCTGGGGAACACCCGAGGTTTGGGAGACTGGAGTCTGGCAAGACCTGGTACCTGTTGTAACGATCCAGGCTGGGGGGTTGGGGGGCTGGGGGCTGCTACCTCAACGAGATGGCTGCTGGAGGGGTTCTTGGAAGGAAAACTAGAAGGACCGAGAAAGGGTTCAATCCGATTCCAGGGTTCTCGGCTGGCGAGACGCGGAAAGGTGGCAGAAACGGAGAGTCTGGAAGGTTCTCCTTGGGGGAGGAAGAGGCGCAGGCTTCCCAGTGTTCCAAAAAAGTCACACAGGCTGAGAGGCCAGCGTATTCTTGGCAAGTGGAAACTCGGGCTGCCTTGGAAATAAAACCTGTCTTGAGTCTCTGCAACGCAAGTGTGCGCGTCGGGGGGCCCGAGGGGGTGCTCGTTTAAAAATATAGAACCCCTGGAACAACAACAACAAGAACAGAGCGTCTGGGAGTCAGGCCCGGGGTTCCTGTGTGTTCAGCCCCCTTTGCCAGGCAGTTTGGATTCGCAGCCAAGCCTGCCAATCGCTGGCCTCTGGGGTCAGGCCCGGGCAGGCAGGGCTGCCCCGTGATTCATCTCAGCCTGGGCTGGCTTAGGAGCCGTGTTCGGTCAAGCCGAGAGGGTCAGGTCAGGAGCTGAGGGCTCGGCTTCGCTGATTCCTGCCCCCTCCTCGTCTCGGGAGCTGGCTCAGGTTGTCTTCCTTGGAGAAACCTGTTGGACTCCTTTCCGGGTCACTGACGGCAGCCGCTCGGAATGTTGGGGGGCGTGCGGACAGACCGAAGGCCACCTGGAGGTGGGAGAGGCTGGCCAAGCCGGAAGGGGACGTGTGCTCTGGATGAGCGCTGGCCGCCCCTCGTCCCCCCGTGGCGGCCGGGTCTCCTGGCTTCTCCTCCTGGGCCCGCTGGGCCCTTTGCGCCCCCGTGACGGTGCCACCTACAGGCACGTGCGGCAGCCAAGGTGACATTTGAATCCCAAAGATTTTCCAAGTCACGGTGAGGTGAGTGTCCGAGGCAGGGAGAGAGGCAGGGAAGGTAGGCAGCTGGCCCGAGCTCTCAGAGGTGGTCTCTGTGGGGTCCTTTGTGGGGTTCTGTCTGATTTCCAGGCCCCACTTGCAGAGACACCGAATGAGCTGGTTTCAGGTGAGGTTCCCGGGAAGCGGACTCAGAGATGGAGATTGGTTTTTTGGTTTTTTTAAAGCTTTACATAGATTTTATTTATTTATTTATTTATTTATTTATTTATTTATTTATTTATTTATCTATCTATCTATCTATCTATTTATTTATTTATAGAGACATAGAGACAGAGCGTGAGCAAGGGAAGGGCAGAGAGAGAGGGAGGTACAGAATCCAAAGCAGGCTGCAGGCTCTGAGCCATCAGCACAGAGCCTGACGCAGGGCTTGAACTCACGGACCGTGAGATCATGACCTGAGCTGAAGTCGGCCGCTTAACCAACCGAGCCACCCAGACGCCCCAGAGATGGAGATTTGTACGAGTGTGGGTTTACCGGGGAGGGGTGAGGTGTGGGCACCAAAGGGAGAGGGCAGAGGCCGGATTGGGCAGAGGGAGGAGACGGGGCTGCCGTAAATCTCGACAGAAGTGTCAGCTGGCTGACGCCGGGACAGCCTTTGGCATCACTGCAGATTGAGGCGTCCCCCAGACCTTTGCACCCCGCGGGGACCAGTCCCTGGATGTGGGCTCCCCTTGGAGAAGGGGTGTGACTTGAGCTCTTCCCAGAGCTGTGAGCCCCTCGCCCTCCAGCGGCTGGCAGGTGGGCACCTCAACCTCAGGGGGCTGATCTGAGCAGCTCGCTGTAGTATCCCCCGTCCCGGTTGAAATCGTCAAGTCCGACCCCCTGGAGGCCAAGGTCTAAACTTACATCTGAATTTGCGTTTGAACTGTATTCAGGACGGCCCCCCTTGGGGACGGAAGGTTGTCGGCCCTTGTCCCCTTTAAGCACCCACCGCTGTTCTGAGATTCGCCTTCTAACTCATTCAGAGCGGGTCCTTGTGTTTGCGGTGGTCTCGTACCACCTCTGTTGCTTTTTCTTACGTCAGCCACTCTGCACGTTTGGGCGCTCAGAGCCCATTCTGTTTCCGACTTTTTCTCTCTCTACTATGTTATTAAGTTCCTTCTGCGTTGCTCTCTGTGCGTTTGGTCTGTTGCTTCTTTTTTGTTGTTGTTCATTCAAAAAAAGTTTATTTACTTTTGGGAGACAGAGAGTGAGCAGGGGAGAGGGAGAGGGAGAGGGAGACACAGAATGGGAAGCAGGCTCCAGGCTCTGAGTTGGCAGCACAGAGCCGGACACGGGGCTCGAACTCACAAACTGTGAGATCAGGACCTGAGCTGAAGTCGGACGCTCACCCGACTGAGCCACCCCGGGCCCCCGTGGTCTGTTGCTTCTAATCAGGGCATCGCCCCCCGTGGATTGCCGTGGCTACTCTTCAGTGTCCCTGCCTCAGCCGTGGACACCCGGGTGGCCTCCACGCCCTGTGACCACAAGTAGTACAGTGCTTCCCCTGGTGGCTGTCTTTGTGGAGTCATGGGAACATCTCTCTGGGATGACTACGCCCAGCCTTGAATCGTAAGGATGGAGGGTCTTGGCATCCTTAGGTCTTCTAAGTGGTGCCGGGATGTTCGGCAGCGTGGCCGCACCAGCCCGCTCCTACCAGACACCTTTGGCATGTCCTAGCTTTCTAATTTTGGCCCGTCATACAGTGTCGAGTGAGGCCTCGCTGTTTTTATTTTGGAGCACTTTCTGGGTGTGTCACTTGAGACAAGACACAGCAGCCTATCGACGGGGACGCTGTGCCGACCAACAGCTGTAGGTTTCACAACCGGGAGGGGCTCAGGGAATCACGGGCGGTCACGCGGTAGGGAGACTGGATTTGAACCCCGAGCATGCGCTGTGAACCACCGTTTTATCTCCCTCTTAACGTGTTATCTGAGCCTCTATTGCAAGCTTCTTGACAGAGACTGTGTTGTAAACCTACTTAGGGCCCCTGGATTTTTTTTTTTTTTGAGCCCCGTGCTTTTGTTGGTAGGCGATGCTTAGTAAATCGTTGTTTTAGTGATTTGGAGGGGGGGGAAAGTGCAGCCTGTCTCTTAGAGTTTATCTGGAGGTCTACAAGGTGTAAGAGAAGAGGAACTTGCTTGATTTATTAGCCCCACAGAGATTCTGACTAGGCTGGTGGCAGAAGATAAGGGGCCCCGGGCTTCTGGCTTCCTGGCACCGTCTGACCTCCGCAGGCAGTTTGTCCTGAAGGTGGGCAGCAAGGTGGCGTGAGGAGGGCTTCGAGGGGAGTGCAGGAAAGGCTGAGGAGCAACGAGGAATCTAGAATGCCCGAATGCCTCAGCCGAGGGGTCTCCACACCCACTAAGGCTCGGAGGGTACTCAAGAGCAAAGGCAGGGCAGGGATGGAAATCTGAATCACTAGACACACAGTTCAAAGATTTTCCATTTCTTCCTCTGGAGAAGTACAGTCGACACATAGGGACGTATTTTTCCTTACGCTCTTTTATCACAAGGCAGAGCAGTGCTGAAGAGTTTGGGGTCCGCAAAGGTGCCCCTTCTCCCTCTCGATGCCGCCTTAGACCGCCCCCCCCAAGGCCACGCTCCCCTTTTTCTGGGAAGAAAGCATCTGATAACCCGAACCTACCCTCACTGTCAAATGACTATAGTAATACCAATTTCCCAGCACCGCTGTGACAACTGAAACAAGATAATCCGTATAAAGTATCCGGCACAACCCCAAACACAAAAGAACCTCCCAGCAGCGAGGGATCGTGATTCTGGCCGACGGGAGAGCCGTATACAGTCGGTGCGAAGTTACTCGAGTGTGAGTTAGAACGGTTTGGTGATATTTGATTTCTCTCAGGGGCGAGAGAAAGGCGTGTATTTCACAAACCGTTTTGGTGCGTACCGTCTTTCAAAACCGTGGTGTGGGACAAAGTGGGGACAGAGATGAACCCCCCAAAGGGACTTTTGGTGGCAAAAAGATAAGGAACTTTTTCTCAAGTTGGATGTGGAAGGTGGTGGCCCAGGGAGGGGGAAGGGCGCGTTCAAAGAGGACCTTCTAAAAATACTGCTCGCTTACCAAAAAGACACAGACCACTTCTCCGCTGTGCCCCAGACGGCTCCTCAAAAGGAGAAATCATGTCACCCACGCCTTCTTTCATCCGGCGAGGGCACCTCCCCAGGGCCGTTGGGGACCAAGAGTGACTGGAAGGAGCTGTGACTTTGGAGCCAAGCAGCTGGTTCACATCCCAGCTCACTGGGAAGACAGTGAATGGAATAAGGTCTATGCGTCATGTCATTGGCTCCCCGGCACTCGGCAGGCACCTGTGAATTCTAGTTACGGAGCACTTTTATGGAGAGAGCAAGCCTGCTGCATGCAGGGGCACGCGGGAGCCCGGGGTAGGTGAGCTGGACTGTAGACAGGGCTCCTGCCCTCACAGGACTCCTGGCCTATGTGATCTGCCCTGGGGTCTCTCGGGGACGGAAGGGGACTCTCCTCTGCAATGGGATGATTTGAGCTGTCTCCATCTCCAGTCCCCTCTAGAGTGACATGTGGGGGAAAGAGTCCAATTAGGGGCCTTTGAAGCACTTCCTAACCGTCTGGGGGCATAGGGAACATAGTTGAGGGAATACTGAGAGATCCCAAGCCAAGACGTACGGAGATCTTGGCGTGAATGGGAGACTCTATGGATTTGGGAGACTAGACTCTCGGGACTGAGCCCCAGCTCTGCAGTGTCCTGGCACAATGGGATTCCTTTGCCTCCTGCGTGTCTCCAAGAACCCCCCTTGGCCTTTCAGGGGTCCTGCAAGGGAAGCATCATTATCCCGACCCGGTAGTGAGAAAACTGATACTCAGAGAGGTTAAGTTACTCGCTTCATGCCTCCCAGCCACAATTCAAACTCAAACTCTCCAGCGAGTGACCTCGGACAAGCCCTTTCGCCGAAGCGTTCGAGCGTCCTCGTCTATCAAATGGGCTTCAGTGCTCCATCCTGCCTTCTCCCTGGAGCTCCTTGGGAGATGCAGGGGTCGGGGGTGGAGGCAGAAGCCCACTGTGAGCTGCAAATCCCTGTCTACTCAAGAGAAAGTGCATATGGCACAGGGTTCATCTTGGGGTTGCAGAAAGGGAGGTGCCAAGGTGCATGTCTAGGGTGTCAGAGTAGATGTCTTCTTGTCTGGGCTTAGCCAATGACACAGAGCTTGGACGACTTTTCTCCCAGGCACCTTCTCAGCGGTAGTGACGGGGGCCATGAGCAGACCTCCCGGGTATCACTGCTGGCCGTGGGACCTTCTTGTTCCTCTGGGGGCCGTGGGGTCTCCTTATGTCAAAGGACAGAAAACTTGGCTTCACAATGTTGTGACTCAGGCAGGAATAGAAGAGAAAGGGCCCCCTTGTCAACGTCACAGAGGTTAGAAGCGAATTGATAATAACGACGATAAAGATGGCTGTCCCCTACATCGTGTTCACCATGCGTGTGCTGACTACTGCTCTAAGCCACAGTTCCCGAAGCGCTTACTAAGGGCCAGTCACCTTTCCGAGGGCTTTATGAGAATTAACTCGCCTGATCCTTATGGGTTACCAATTATTATTGGTAATAATAATACCAACAGGTGGGGAAACTGAGGCTCCAAGAGGTTTATAAAGCGAACTTGCCCAGGTCGTGGTGAGTTGGGAGGCAGGAGTGGTTTCAGAGGCAGACTGCTTGACTCCAGAGCTCACACCAGTTGGCTTTTTATCTCTTCTCTCCATGTATTTCTCTAGTGTTTGATCGGATTTGGTGAGCGCTGTCTGAAGTGTGAAGCTGAGCCCGTCAATCAGTGAGGCTGGGTTAAACTTCTTGAGGCTCCTCCCTACTGTCCTCCCTGCTGTCGCCCGTCCGTGATAAGACCTGGTCCATATTCCTAGGCCTAGATGTGATCGGGGTTGTTCATTGAATGGGAACATTTTGATTGGCAGGAAAGAGCACTGGACCGAGAGTCTTGTTCTGGGGAGGAACAGGTGCAGGGTTGGCCGGAGATAGGCTATAGGGCCTTGGGCAAGTCATGTGCCTTCTCAAGGTCTCATTTCCTCTGTAGAGTGAAGGAGGTTGAACTCAAAGGTCCCTGGCCGACCTGTTACCCTGTGAAAAAACAAGTTGGGGTAACTTGACCAAAGTCACCCAACTCATTCGTGAAATTGCCGGGCTCAGTGCAGAGCTGTTGTCGCCAGGTGACACCACTGCCTGGAAAAAGAGGCGGATTGCTACAATATAGCGGTCGATAAGTAGCGCAGGTTGAAAAGGGGAAGGAGACGGCAGGCAAGATTTAAGGAAGGGAGTTCTTTGCTTACCTCCCCAAAGGGAACAGTAGATTTCTTGTGTGGCTCTCAGGCTCCCGTGTGCTGGGAGAGGTGGAATTCTTCTCCCCCACCCCCCAGGCTCGGCCTCATGACAAGAAGAGGGAGGTGGCCCCATCTTTCGGTTCTGCTTCCTCCAGTCATGGCTGGCTGGCTGGGCCTTTGAGGCAGGTCTGCTCTGTTTGGGTTCCTGCTGGGTTATGTTTGGGCTCCCACCCAACCCGTTATCAACAGGCAGCCCCAGGCAGGGCCACATGTTGGACTGGAAAGTTCATTCTCTATGATAGCCACGGTCTATCTGCGACCCTCTAGAGGTGGTGAGCGTTGTTAATGAGTCAAATGAAAAGAAGCAGCTGGAAGGTGTTGTGTTGGTGAGTTGTGGATGCGTTTTCTCACGGTCCTACCCTCTGTTGTCCTTCCCACTTCTTGTGGCCCAGGCGGGGGCACTCAGAAGGCTCTGTCCGGTCCTATGGCCTTCGGGGCCGACTCTCCTGCCACCCCTTCCAAGAAACTGCTTCTGATGCCTCAGAGCAAGTATCTGCATTTCATGTATAGGAGGCTGAGTGGTGATGCCCAGAATATAGGTCTTCAACAAATCCCTAGAACCAACGATTGTGACCTTGTTTGGAAAGGGTCTTTGCGAGTATAATTAAGTTAAAGCTCTTGAAATAAGATGATCCTGGATGGCGGTGGCTTTAGGTGGGCCCTAAATCCAATGACAGGTGTCCTTTTAAGAGTTACGCAAAAGATCTGAGGCATGAAGAGATGATGGGACCATTGAGGCAGAGATTCCAGTGATTTTGGCCACATGGTCTCAAGTAAAGGAATGCTAATAGTTGCCAGAAGCTTCTAGAGGCAAGGAAGGACTCTTCCCTGGAGCCTCTGGAGGGACCATGACTCAGCCAACACCTTGATTTTGGACTTCTGGCCCCCAGCACTGTGAGAGACTAAGGCTCTGTTGTGTTAAGCGCCTCACTTTCACGGTACTTCTTACAGCAGCTCTAGGAAGCAAACGCTCCATGGGATCATAGACTACTAGGCAATGGGGCAGGAACCCTGAAGCCCCCCAGATGAGGCTTCAGAGGGACCCTAGCCGGCAAGCGCTACGCATACCTGGGAGGCTGCTTGGCGTCATCTGAACAACAGAGACAGCAATGCTTATCTCCCAGGGTCAGCGTTTTGTTTTGTTTTTATAGCTTTATTGGGAGGTAATTCACATGCCAGACAATTCACGCATTTAACGTGCGCGATTCGGGGACGCCTGGGTGGCTCAGTCAGTTAAGCGTCAAACTCTTGATTTCGGTGCAGGTCTCACGGTTGTGAGATCGAGCCCTGCATCAGGCTCTGCACTGGGCGTGGAGCCTGCTTGGGACTCTCCTTCTCTCCCTCTCCCTCTGCCCCTCCCCCACTCACATGTGCTCTCTTTCTCTCTCAAAAAAAAATCTAAAAACATGAAATGCACAATTCAGTGATCTTTTTAGTATGTTCACACCCACAGTCAGCTAAATAACATTTTTGGCATCCCCCCAAAAGAAACCCTACCCCTGTGGCTAGCTGCTCCCCAGTTTTCTCCACAAGTCTCCTCCTAACCCTAGCCGACCACTAGTCTACTTATCTGTGAAGATTTGCCTATTCTGTACATTTCAGATAAATGGGATTATATGATATATGGTTCTTTGTGTCTGGCTTTTTTCACTTTGTGTAATGTTTTCGAGTTTCATGCATGTCGTAGTACGTATCGGTATTTTATTCTTTTTTATGGCTGAATGGCATTCCATTGTATGGATTTATCGCATGTTGTTTATTCCTTCACTGATAGATTTTTGAGTTGTTTCCATATTTTGGCTATTTTGAGTTATGCGTTTGCCAACTCTCATACACAAGTTTTTATGTGGACATGTCCGGGGTATCTGGAAGACCGAGTGAAGTAATATCTAAGGTATCTGATACGCTTGTCACCAAATGAAGGATCTTAGAATCTGCCTCAACAGATTAGGAATTTTCAATTTACATATTAGGAAACTGAGGCACAGAGAGGAGCGGAGACCAGCTCATTGTCACCCAAGGCAGTAGAGGATAACACTTAATTGCATATCCTTGCACCAGACCGTCCAGCACAAAATCCCAGCTCCCCTTGGACCTGGGTCATCTTATGTACGTCACTTCACCTCTCTGAGCCTCAATTTATTCATGGGGAAAAGGAGGATAGTAGTAGCGCCTACCTCATATTGTTGTTGATGTGAGAATTAAATGTGCTAGCCCGTGTGTTTGGCATATGGTAGGTGGTCTACAAATCTCAACTGTTACTACTCATGGCAGTGCCATATGTGGAACCCAGGTCTCATGGCTCCCAGGTGTAAGATGTCTTGAATCTATATTTCCCCGGCTCCATTTCCTCTCTCCACTGCCCCGAGCATGTAAGAGGTGACGAATGAGTACTTTTGCTCACTTTCTTCGGCTCTCCCAAACTCTGGCCTTCACCGAGTGACCGGCTAGGAACTGTGGTTGGTTAACTCTCTATGTCTTTCCAACACTCCATGTGATGACTGAACGTGTCTTCCTTTCAGGCAGTGGACAGTGTGCCGCCATGGAGTTGGGGCCTCTAGAAGGCGGCTACCTGGAGCTTCTCAACAGCAATGCTGACCCCTTGCAGCTCTACCACCTCTGTGACCAGATGGACCCATTTAGAGAAGAGATCGAGCTCTGCTCAGGTGGGCTATCCTCCCTTGGGCCCTTCCCAAGTCCTTCCTCATCCCCTCAACCTGCAGTGGAGACAGTTAGCCGCCAGGGGACGTTATGGCTGCAGAGCTCCGGTCAGCACCACGGACAGCTCCCAAACCGCGGGTCGCTCCTCGCTCCCAAGGGGACTTCTCCCAAGCCCCTCTCCGCCTCTCCTTCGTCCCCACCGGCCCTCTTTCCAGATCTTTCCTGCCTCATCCAAGGGACTTTTCCCTCCAGAACCCGACATGGACACCATCAACTGCGAGCAGTTCAGCAGACTGTTGTGTGACATGGAAGGTGATGAAGAGACCAGGGAGGCTTATGCCAATATCGGTGAGGAAGCGTTCTGAACCCAGAAAAAGGCCAGCTGAGGGGAAGCGTTCCTTTTTCTCTTGTGTTAACCTCGTCCATTCACCACGAGCCACAGCGGGCCCCTCCCTCATAAATCAGGCCAAGGGGGATGCAGAGCGAGGGCTAGAAAACAGAGACTCCAGGGAAGAAGGGAGATGGAGAATAGGAGATCGATCCTTCCCCTAATAACCATCAGACAAACCGCATCTCACTTTTACATACTCTGCCTCCATTCCTATACCTTTTTAAATGTTTGTTTATTTATTTTGAGAGAGGAGAGAAAGAGATAGAGAGAGAGAGAGAGAGCAGGGAAAGGGCAGAGGGAGAGGGAGAGAGAGAGAATCCCAAGCAGGCTCTGCACTGCCAGCTCAGAGCCCGATGCGGGGTTCCAACCCACTAACCGTGAGATCATGACCTGAGCCGAAACCAAGAATCAGGCACTTAACAGACTGAGCCACCCAGGCGCCCCTCTATACAATTTTCTATTTCTTGCTCTTCTTTTCTTTCTTTCACACAGTCCATACCATCCACCCCTCCCTCTCTTTCTCCCCAGCTCCTAAGCCAAACTACTCTAGTATTTGTAATATCTACCGTTTGGGGGGTACTTGTTACATGCTGATCACTGGATGCGTCTTACTGCATTGAAGCCTTACAACAAAGGAAGTAGATACTATTAGTATCTCCATTTTACAAATAAGGAAATTGAAATTTAGAGAGACGAAGCCATGTACCCAAGGATGCGGCAGAGATAGTAAACGGCAGGTGTGAGATTTGAACCTAGGTCTTTCTCATTTCGAAGTCTTTATTTTTAACCACAAGAAGGAAAGTGTCTAGGGTGGGGAGATTCTCTAAGACGTAAGCTGAGAGGCTGATTTGCAGCTTTAAAAAGAGCTCAGCTTTCCGATAAGGGCAGACCTCTTTGGACAAAGAGAAGTGTTGCTGTTGTTGTTGCTCTTGTTTTTGTTTTTCGTTTTTGTTTTGTTTTGTTTTTTTGGAGGGGAGTAGAGTAAAGTCTCCCTCCTCACCAAGATCAACCACCATCTCATACAGAGGCTTTGTTGGATTAGAAAAAGATCCCCCTTCTTCTGGAGGATGTGGCCTCCATTTGTCCTCTTCCTGGGCACCCGTGTACAGTGAACAACCTGCACAACTGTTCTCAGCGGCCCTTTTCCTGGCAACCCAAGAACCACATCGCTGAGGAGGTCCGTGCTCAGCAGAAACGTGGCCAGTTTTCCCCCAGTGCACAGTTAATCCAGCAACACCCGAAGCAGAAAATGGAGAGGAGTAGTTACTGTGTATGTCTCAAAAATTACAGAACTGGGAAGTCCCGCCCACTTCCTTTCTGTCCTGGGAACTTACTTGAGGAAGCAGAAGTGTTTGGTGCTGAGGGCATTCATATTTCTTCACAACTGAAGGCAGTGATGAAGGATTTGAGCATTCCTTAAGATTTAGGGGCTTTTTCACTTGGGAGCGTCTACCCAGGAAGTTGAAGTGACCAAAGCAAGGGGAAGCAGAAACTTCATCCAAGTCTGTTACTCAAGTCTGTGGGCCTTCTCTGTGCTTCTAGAAGGCCATGCCCTGGCCTGAGCATGCAGTCATTTAAGGCATCTTGGAATATGTCTAGAAGTTGGCTTCCCTGTGTGCCTAAAGGGTATAATAATCACCCCTGCCTCGTGGGATGGCTGAGGATTGGAGGAGTCTCTCTGTGTAAGGTGTTTAGGAAAGGATTTTGCAAAGAGGAAGTTGGGTACTCCCCGCCACTGCCACCGTCAGCATTGTCACTGTCATCATGGTCACTGCTGCCCTCTCCCCGTTTCTCAGCTCGAAAGTATTTTGTGGCTCTCCACTGCTGATAAAATCAAACCCTAACTTTCCCCAACGTGAGTCACCCATCTCTGAGTCTCCCTGACACTTTCTCTCACTCCTTCCCCCCCACCGACGTGCAGCCGTCCACTTTCCACCTCTCTGACTCTGCCCCTCTTTCAAGGCGTGGCTCCAAGATCACTTCCTTCAGGAGCCCTCCCAGATTGCCCCCTGCCACTCTGCACTCTTTCTTCTGACCTCTTGCCGTGACAACTGTCTTCCCTTTGGCTCCAAGTCATGCACCACTTCGTATCATTAACCACCATTTATTGAGTGCCTACGGTATGCTGGCTACCTGTGCTTGACGCTTTAACTCGGAGGTAGAGCCTCTAATCCGTTCCCTCCATCCCTGGGGGGTAGGCATTATGGATTCTCATCACACAGATGAGGAAATGGAGTCCCAGAGAGGTTAAGTAACTGGTCCAAGTTTGCACAGCTAATAGGGCTAATGGGGGTGGAGCCAAATTTAAACTCAAACTCTACTGTACCGCATCGTACTACTGTCTAGCAATAGTTAAGTTTTCATGGGCGCATATCATCCCTGCAATTAGACTCAGCGCTCACGAAGGTTGAGTGTCCCTTCATTCGCGTGATCACTCATTCAGCAAACACGGATCGAGGCCCCTGTGTGTGCCAAGCCCGGAGGGCCACCATACCCCAAGGCCTGGCACGCGGGGCGTTCAGAGAACTCACTGGCTGACTGCCCTTTTCCTTGTCTCGGCAGCCGAACTGGACCAGTACGTGTTCCAGGACTCGCACCTGGACGGCCTGAGCAAAGACATTTTCAGTAAGTTGGGGGATCCTCGGTTCAGCCTGCGTTTCCTTCCTCCTCGTTCCTTGGGGCGCACCGTAATAGGTGACAGTCCCCCCTCGGAAGGGTGGTCAGATCCCGGCCCAGGACGGGGACAGCGAAGGCTCACGGCGGACATCCACTGACTGGATGTTGGTGTTTTGGGTTTTTCTCCGAAGTCGAGCATATAGGATTGGAAGAATTGATCGGCGAGAGTGTGGAGGCGCTGGAGGAAAAGAAAAGTCAGAAAAGACGTGAGTAAGCCCCTCTCTGATCCGCCCTCGGCCTGCCCGACTCCGGGCCCTGCCGTGGCTCCAGAGCCTGCCGTGGCTCCTAGTTGCCGCCCTTGTTAAGTCCTGTCTGCTCTGCTGTGTTTGGACGTTTCCGCCCACTGCTCCCCCTTCACTGCTGCTTCCTGGTGACCCAGGGGGGAGGCGGACAGCCCGGGCGCCAAAGGCCGTCCTCCAGGTGTGCCTCCGCCCCTAGCTGTTTGATCGCCATTTCCCAGAGGACCTTTGGGCTCTGGCTTCCCTCGCATCCGTAGTTGTCACCCTGTGTTCGAGGGAGGTGTCTTCAAACACAGATTCTGGAGTCTGCGAGGCCTGGGTTTGAATCCTCGGTCTGCTTTAGGGTCTGGGTGGCCTTCGGCAAGTGCCCGCTCCTCTCTGAGCCTCCTACTCCGTCTCCGGGCCTCCTTAACGTGTCCTCGCCGGGCAGTCAACCCGGCTTTTCAGTGCGAATCAGATCATTTTGCTGTCCTGCTAACCCTCCAATGGCTACAAAATATACACAAGGCCTGTAGAGTCTGGCCCTCCCACCCCTCCAAACTGCCCATGGGCCGTACCCTCCGGCCCCACCGGCTTCCTTCCATTCCCGTAACACGCACACCCTCCCCCGCCTCAGGGCCCTTGAACTTGCTGTTCTCTTGGGCATGCCCTTTCCCCAGGTCTCCGCATAGCAGGCTCCTTTGCATTCTTCAGGTCTTGGCTGACCTGACCTGTCACCTCCTCCTGGAGGCCTTCCTTGATCACTCTTCCAACCTAAATTGCCTCACTCATTTTTACAGGGAGAGTGTCTTCCTTACTGATTACTGTACCCCCAGAACCTAACACAGTGCCTGCCATAGCTCCTCAATGAATATCCACCGAAGGCAAATATCTGTAAAATGGTCATAACGGTTGCTTAAGTACTTCCACTGTTCTAGACCGTCTGTCGGGCTTGTACCTGTTTCTTTATTTTTGAACTGGCAGAGCAGGGGCATGCTCCAAAAATTCGGAGGGTGCCAAGAATATTCAATGAAAACAAATCTCCCTCCCACCCCTGTCCCCCGGCCCCTCAGTTTCCCTGCCTGAAAACAACCTGTGTTCCCACTTTTCCTGTTTGCCCTGTTAGAAATAGCCTATTTGTCTTGGGGCACCCGGGGAGGGGCAGCGGGTGGCACGCCCAGCTCTTGGCATCCGCTCAGGTCGTGATCTCACAGACCCCCCTCCCCGCTCGTGTCGGGCTCTGTGCGGACAGCGCGGAGGCTGCGTGGGATTCTCTCTGTCCCTCTTTCTTTGCCCCTCCCCCTGCTCGCTCGCTCTCTTTCTCTCTCTCTCACACAATAAATACTAAACTTAAAAAAAAGGAAATATGCTTTGTCTATCAGCTAACTCTTTAAAACATGTTTTTCCCACGCAAATCAGTTTTACTCATGCCATTCTGCACGTGGCTTTCTTTCGTTTAACGTGTCTGGGAGGTCGCTTCCGGGTCAGCGATGGAGACAACACGCGATCGTGCCTCTGGGAAGTTCCTCCTGCTCGCTTGCTTTTTCGTGTGTTATTTGATCAATGTTTCCCCCAGAATTTTATCACGATCTTTCCCGCCGTCCAGTAAAGGCGAAAGACTCGTCTTGCCGACAACCACGTACGCACCGCCAACAGTCGACAGTTGGTGTTTGGCTATATTTGCCTTCACACGTCTCTGTCCATCTGTCCGTCCCTTGATCCACCCACTCATCCCTTCGTTTTCTTCTGGGAACATTTCAGAGTAAATTGCGGACGCCAGGATGCTTCTCCATATGTCAGAGAGCCTTCTCGTTCTGTGTTAGGGCCGCGTGCGATTTCACCGGGTGGGTGAACAGTAATGTATTTAATCAGCCCCTTGCTGAGGGACGCGTAGGATTTTCCCCCCTTGGTGTGCTGGTACTTGGTGCTTGACTTGCTGATTTCCGAAGTACTCCCGCAAAGTAGGGATCCCCGCCCCCCGTTTCACGGGTGAGCGATCAGAGGCTCGCGGAGGCCACGCCGCAAAGACATACAGCTATAGGAAGGGACAACAAAGCAGTTGTTTATTTTTCTAAACTCACTCTCCTCTCGGGTCGCCTTCGTGGTTCTGCCTCTTCCGCTGCCTCACTTCCCTGGGCGCTTCGAGCTGGGGTTTGGGCAGGGGACGCCTGAGTGGCTAAGTCGGCTGAGCGTCTGACTCTTGATTTCATCTCAAGTCATGGTCGCCAGAGTCATGGGATCGAGCCCCATGTCGGGCTCCGTGCTGAGCGTGGAGCCTGCTTGAGATTCTCCTTGTCTCTCTCTCTCTCTCTCTAAAAGAAAGGTGGGGTTCTGGCCAGGCCGTATGGGCCTCTGGGGTTCATGAGCCCCTCATGGCTTGGACCACACCTTCCTTGGGCCCCTTGATCACAATGTTCTCTCTGCAGCCTTCCCGGAGGAACTGCCCGTGGACTCGAAGCACAAGAAGCTAGGTGAGCAGCATTGTGGGGGGGGGGGGTGCCCCGGGAGATTTTGAGGCAGGAAAGCCAGGGCCTCTTCGGGTGCAGGTAGAAACTGGCAGTTGAAAGTCGAGGCTCAGAGAGGTGAAGTCACTTGTCCGAGATCACACAGCTAGTGAGAGGTAGGGTAAGGATTCGAACCCAGGTCATGATTCCTCAGCCCCTGTTCAGCAGTTTCAGGGCTGCCGGGAGATTCAGCTACTCCTACAGAGCCTCTCCCCCCGCACCCTCTCTTCTTAATTCTGAGTCAGAGCCGAGCCCCTGCCCCCTGCCTTGTTCCACTGCCCCTTCGGGCCACACTTATCCTTTTAGAGTACACAGTCACATAGGGCCAGCTGGTCACCCAGCGCCCTCTGGCCTCCCGAGAGGCCCCGTGCCTCAGCCAGCCTCTCCCCTAGGCTCACGCCTTCTCCCACCAGATGCTGCCTCCTCTTCCTTCACCTCCCCCCTCCTCCCACCCAGTTGTTATTGCAAAGGTGGGGAGACCAGCCCC
>PITB01028445.1:0-19037 GCA_004024585.1 Paradoxurus hermaphroditus | reverse complement strand
CTGAGCTCTGGTGACCCCTTGATATTGAGGCCAGACCCCGGACGTCCCCAGAGGGACTGGGGAGGAAGGGGCAGGCGTAGGTCTTGCCGCGGCACGCATGACCGGGGCCAGGGGCACCAGCTGATGGGCGGTGAAGTCGACTGCTTCCAGGATAATTAATTTAGAATCAGACACAAACCTATTGGGAAGTCAGCCCGTTGAGAAAGAGAAAGAGATGCGAGACCAGGATGGGAAAGTTTCAGCGACACGTGTGTGGGGCTCGAAGTATACGCTACATACTAAGGGGTTCAGGCATCAGGGAGGAGAAGCCAGGGAGAGCCCCAGAGAGCACAAGAGAAACCGATGCAAACACCCTCCCTCTCCTGGAAATCCGAGATGGGGAAAGGGGAGGGGGCCGGAGAGTGGGGGGCTGGTGTGGATAGGCAGCAGGGCTTCTGGCGTTTCGTCTTGTTTTGAAAACAACCGCTTTATTGAGATACAATCGACACGCAACTCACAGCTCTCAAGCACGTCACTCAGTAGTTGCACAAAGTTGGGCGACCATCACTGCCGTTAATTTTAGAACATTTTCATGCCCCCCAGGAGAAGCCCCGCACCTGCTAACAGTCACTCCCCATCTCCCTCGGAGCCCCCAGCTCAGCCCCGGGCCACCACGAATCCACGTTCTGCCTCCACGGATTTGCCATTGTTGGACGCTGCGGACAAATGAAATCCCACGACCTGCGGTCTTCCGTGGCTCACGTCACCCACTGGCACGTTGTTTTCCAGATTCTTCTGGATCGCGGCACGTGACGAGACTTCCTTTTCACCGCCAAATCATATTCTGTTGGATGGAGGCACCACGTTTTGTTTCCTTGGTCATCAGTTGACGGACACTTGGGTGGTTGCCACGGTTACGTGCCAGTTTCACGCGGACCTAAGTCTTCCTTGCCTGGGGGTATATACCCGGGAGCGGAACGGCCGTGTCCTGTGGCAGCTTGCTGTTTAACCTTGTGAGAAACCTCCAGACTATTTTCCAAAGCTGCTGCACCATCCACATTCCTACCAGCTGCGCTTAAGGGTTCCGATTTCTCCGAATCCTCACCAACGCTTTCACTTATCTGACTTGTTGATTCTAGAAATCTTAGTGGGGGTGACGTGGTATCTTGTGGTTTTGATCTGCGCCTCCCTGACGACCGATGAGGTTAAACATCTTTTCATGTGCTTATTGGCCTCTTGTATATCTTTATTATTATTATTATTATTATTATTTGCATCCAAGGTAGTTAGCATAGAGTGCAATAATGATTTCAGGAACAGAATCCAGTGATTCGTCCCCAATGTATAACATCCAGTGCTCATCCCAACAGGTGTCCTCCTTAACGCCCCTCGCCCATTCAGCCCATCCCCCCACCCACAGCCCCTCCAGCAGCCCTCAGTTTATTCTCTGCATTTAAGGGTCTCTTATGTTTTATACCCCCCCATTTATATACTATTTTTGCTTCCTTTCCTTTATGTTCATCTGTTTTGTATCTTAAATTCCACATACAAGTGAAGTCATATGGTATCTGTCTTTTTCTCACTAATTTCGCTTAGCCTAATACCCTCCAGTTCCATCCGCGTTGTTGCAAATGGCAAGCTTTCATTCTTTTTGATTGCTGAGTAATACTCCATCGCGTGTGTGTGTGTGTGTGTATATATATATACACCACATCTTCTTTATCCATTCATCCATCGATGGACATGTGGGCTCTTTCCACACTTTGGCTATTGTCGATAGCGCTGCTGTAAACATTGGGGCGCATGTGCCCCTTCGAAACAGCACACCTGTATCCCTTGGATAAATCCCTAGTAGTGCAGTTGCTGGGACATAGGGTAGCTCTACTTTTGATTTTTTGAAAAGCTTCCATACTGTTTTCCAGAATGGCCGCACCAGTCTGCACTCCCACCAGCGGCCGAAAGAGATCCTCTTTCTCCGCATCCTCGCCAGCATCTGTCGTTACCCGAGTTGTTAATGTGAGCCGCTCTGACGGGTCCGAGGTGGTATCTCGTCGTGGTTTTGATTTGTATTTCCCCGATGATGAGCGATGTTGAGCATTTTTTCATGTGTCGGTTGGCCATCTGGATGTCCTCTTTAGAAAAGTGTCTATTCATGTCTCTTGCCCATTTCTTCACTGGATTATTTGTGTTTTGGGTGTTAAGTTTGGTAAGTTCTTTACAGATTTTGGATACTAACCATTTCTCTGATATGTCACTTGCAAATATCTTCTCCCATTCTGTCGGTTGCCTTTTAGTTCTGCTGATGGTTTCCTTCGCTGTGCAGAAGCTTTTTATTTTGATGAGGTCCCAACGGTTCATTTTTGCTTTTGTTTTCCCTTGCCTCCGGAGACATGTCGAGTAAGAAGTTGCTGCAGCCAAGGTCAGAGAGGTTCTTGCCTGCTTTCTCCTCGAGGATTTTGATGGCGTCCTGTCTGACATTCAGGTCTTTCATCCACTTTGAGCTGATTTTTGTGTCTGGTGTAAGAAAGTGGGCCAGGTTCATTTCTCTGCAGGTCGCTGTCCAGTTTTCTCAGCACCATTTGCTGAAGAGACTGTATTCCATTGGATATTCTTTCCTGCTTTGTCAAAGATGAGTTGGCCATGCGTTTGTGGGTCCATTTCTGGGTTCTCTGTTCTGTTCCATGGATCTGAGTGTCGGCTTTTGTGCCAGGACCATACCGTCCTGATGATTACAGCTTTGTCATACAGCTTGAAGTCCGGGAGTGTGATGCCTCCAGCTTTGGTTTTCTTTTTCAGGATTGCTTTGGCTATTCGGGGTCATTTTGGATTGTTTGTTCTGCCAAGAATGCTGGTGTTATTTTGACGGGGGTTGCATTGAATGCGTTTGACATTTCAACAATATGTGTTCTTCTGATCCGTGAGCATGGAATATTTTTCCTTTTTGTGTGTATCTTCTTCAATTTACTTCATAAGCTTTCTAAGGTTTTCAGTGACTTCTTGTATATCTTCTTAGGAGAATGTCTATTCAAGGCCTTTGACCATCTTTTAATTGGGTGTTTTTTAATGCTGAGTTCTCAGAGTTCTTTATTCCAGATACAAGCATAGAATACATATGACTTGCAAATATTGTGTTCCATTTTGTGGGCTGTCTTTTCACTTTCCTGATGGTGTCCTATGAAGCACAAAAGTTTCCGATTTTTTGGGGTGCCTGGGTGGCTCAGTCGGTTGAGCGTCCGACTTCGGCTCAGGTCATGATCTCGCAGTATGTGAGTTTGAGCCCCGCGTCAGGCTCTGTGCTGACAGCTCAGAGCCTGGAGCCTGTTTCAGATTCTGTGTCTCCCTCTCTCTGCCCCTCCCCCACTCAGCTCTGTCTGTCTCAAAAATAAATAAACGTTAAAAATATTTAAAAAAAAAAGTTTCCGATTTTGATGAAATTCAATTTATTTATTTTTCCCTTTGGTCATTTAGGCTTTTGGTATCATATTCAAGAAACAATTGCCTAAATCAAGGAAGAGATTTACACCTATTTTTCTTCTAAAACTGTTATAGCTTTCGCTCTTACATTTAGGTGTTCGATCTATTTTCAGTTAATACGTATAAATGGTGTGAGGTAGGGGTCCAGCTTCATTCCTGTACCTGGGACCAGTCAGTTGTCCCAGTACTCTCTGTTGAAAAGGCTATGCTTTCTCTATCGAATCATTTGCTACTTTTGCAAATCAATGGACTGGAAACGTGAGGGTTTATTTCTGGACTTCGAATTCTAGTCCGCTGATCTGCGTGTCAATCTCGCGCCGGTCCCACGCTGCACCGAATACTACTGCTTTGTAAGAAGTTTAGAAATGAGGAAGCATAAGCCCTGCTACTTGGTTTTTCTTTTTCAAGACCGTTTTGGCTGTTCCGGGTTCCTGGAGTTTCCATATGAATTTTAGAATCATCTTGTCCATGTCTGCGAAGAATTCGGCTGGGATGTTCAAAGGGAGTTGTGTTGACTCTGTAGATTAATTTGGGAGCGACGCCATTTGACAATATTAAGCCTTCTGATACGTGCACGCGGTACGTCTTTCCATTTCCTGAGGTTGTCAATTTCTTTCAAGGGCGTTGTCGTTTTCAGAGTATAGATCCTGCACTTCTTTCGTTAAATGTATTCCCAGGCATTCAGTTCTTTTTGGACGCGACTGCAAATGGATTTATTTTCTGAATTTAATTTTCATTGCGAGTGTATAGAAACGCAATTCATTTTTTCTATCGGTCTTACAGCCCACGACCTGACTGAATTTGCTCATAAGCTCTAATATTCCTTAGCATGGCCTCTAGGTAAAATCATCTCATCTGCAAATAGTTTTAACTCTTACTTCCCAATCTCCATGTCCTTTATCTATTCATGGCGTTTTGTGGGTTTCGTTTGGTATTTGTTTGTTTGGTTTGCTTGCCTGACTGCTGTCTGTGGCTGGAACTCCAGTACCATGTTGAGTCCAAGTGGCGAAGGTGGCCATCTTAGTCTCCTTCCTGATCTTAGAGAGAAAGTTTTTTGTATTTCACCATGAGCCTGACATCAGCTGTTGTGCGTTTAAGTTTAAAATTTTCAGTCTGGGGGCTCCTGGGTGGCTCAGTTGGTTAAGTGGCCGACTTCAGCTCAGGTCATGATCTCATAGTCTGTGAGTTCGAGCCCCGTGTTGGGCTCTGTGCTGACGGCTCAGACCCTGGAGCCTGCTTCAGATTCTGTATCTCCCTCTCTCTCTCTGCCCTTCCCCTGCTCATACTCTGTCTCTATGTCTCTCAAAAATAAATAAACGGGGGTGCCTGGGTGTCTCAGTCGGTTGGGCGGCCGACTTCGGCTCAGGTCATGATCTCGCGGTCTGTGGGTTCGAGCCCCACATCGGGCTCTGTGCTAATGGCTCATCAGAGTCAGGAGCCTGCTTCCGATTCTGTGTCTCCCTCTCTCTCTGCCCTTCCCCTGCTCACGCTCTGTCTCTATGTCTCTCAAAAATAAATAAGACATTAAAAAAATAAAAATAATAAATAAATAAATAAATAAATAAATAAATAAATAAATAAATAAACGTTAAAAAAATTTAAATTTTCAGTCTGGAATTGATCATGTTATGAGACCTCTCTAAAGAGTTAAGAATCTCACGAAATGTTCTAGATGTAAAACGAGCCCAGACGCCTTCCCGGAAGGGCCCCCGGGCTCTGTGAGTACAGGGACCCGGCCGCTGGGTGGGCTGCTCTCTGAGCTCACCAACACCCGGCTGTGCCTGTCCTCCAACCTGCCTACACAGGTTGCTCTTGCGTAATCACTTAGTTAAATTTTCTGTAAACCACCGGAAGAGGACTTAAGAAGGAATCGTTTTTAGGAAACGAGCGTTGGATGTTTAGGGAAGATTGCTGTTCAATCCGGCGTGGAGAAACTCACTGCATGGTATTAGGGGCGTATGAAAATCTGCAAGTAGTGGATTCTCAGTCCCTGTTTCGCTCGGTGGAATCAGAACGGAGACGGCATTAAAGGATAATACAAAAAAAGATAATACGGACATCGCCCAGTAGATCCATAAACCAAGAAAGGCAGTGACTTTAAATCAGGAGATGGGGTGGGGCGCCTGGGTGGCTCAGTCGGTTAAGCCGCCGACTTCGGCTCAGGTCATGATCTCGCGGTCTGTGAGTTTGAGCCCCGCGTCGGGCTCTGTGCTGATGGCTCGGAGCCTGGAGCCTGCTTCAGATTCTGTGTCTCCCTCTCTCTCTGCCCTTCTCCTGCTCACGCTCTATCTCTATGTCTCAAAAATAAATAAATGTTAAAAAAAAAAATTTTAAATCAGGAGATGGGGGGGTGTGGGCGGTGGGATGGGGGGGCAGGGGATGACTGTGTGTTTTATGTTAAAATAAAATGTTCGAAGTATGGCTGCATCATTTTTACGATCCCCTCTTTACTAATCTTTTTTTTCCAGCCAAGCGAGTCGCTGCCAGGCAGGGCTGACGACACCAGTGCCTCTCCCGGTGCACAGATACAACGGCGGTTCCCTAGGCAGGTGTGACGAGTGGTCGTTTTTTTTCCTAGCTTCTTTTTACCATTTGGCTTTTTCAAGACGCCCTAATGAGCAGGTATTGCTTTCACAGCGGAGAAATTGTGTCCTAAAATGTGCTGTTTTCAGATTCAGATTCTACGGCTCCCCGCTAACAAGGGGAAGGAGCCCGGCAATCCCCCGCCGCCCTGGCCGGCGTGGTCTCTGGAGCCAACGAAGCGGAGAAGGAACAATCCAGAACACCAACCCAATCGGGACTCCCTGGCTGGAGTGCGGGGCCGTTTTCTTGGGGAGTTAATAAACACCGACAGCGACTCCTTAATTCGGCCGAAGCTGAGACGGGCCCCTTCACGGAGCTCTTCGGTTCACCCGCTGAAAGGCCGGCTCGCTGCTGGAAGAAGGCTCGGGTAACAGGACGCCAGGCAAACAAATCTCCGTTTCCTGGGAGAAGGCCAGGGCTCAGAGCATTTTTAGAGAAACGCGGCGTTTCTGCTTTGCTACCCGCAGGCCAAGAGGGCCAAGAGAGGTGCGTCTCTCTGGACCTAAATTCCTCCCCCACCACCCTGGCTTCTCCATCCCGGCCCTGCACTAGGTTTACAGTAGGCGTCTAATAATGGAATGACTTAAGAGCGGCTTATCGGGAAGCTGGTCCCTCTCTGATAGCCCAGGGCTTCTGGAGGGCAGAGGCTGCTGAAACGGGCACCCCCCCACCCCATGCCCACACCCCCACATTCTCACGATTACTTCCCGAAATACCGTTTGCTAAGCCGTAAAGACCCCGTCGGAACCCGGGAGGTCACAGAAATTAAGGGAGTGGGGGGTGAACGCAAGTGGGTGTGGCCGGTGCTCTGCATCAGCCGCGCAGTGGATCCCGGGGGTCCTGAGGCAGGGGTGCTAGAAACTTCTGAAAGCGGATGCCAGCAACGCGAGACGGGGGCTTCTCTCTGGGGGCTCCGTTTCTCTCAGGATGAACAAAGTTTGCACCCCTTTGCGAACAAATATAAATCCCCGCAGAAAATGGTCCGGGTGGGTGGGGGAGGTCGTGGAGAGGGCGAGAGAAACAGATGTGTAAAACCGAATGTCATCAGAGCGGCGCTGTCTCCAACGGGAAGGAGAGAGAAGGTGGGGGGGGGGGGCAGGGACCGTGCCTGGATGTATTGGGTGGGGGAGGGACTTAACAGGTATGCCGTGTTCTCATTTTCCTAGGATTCTGCTGGAGATACATTACAAGTGTCCCCTGAGAGACCCGCCTCCCGAGAGTCAAAAATCTGTGTATAACTTTTGACATCCCCAAAACTTGACTAGTAATTGCCTACTAGAAAACTACTATAATATATGCAGTCAATTAACACACATTTTGTATGCTGTATGGATCATATACTGTGCTATTTTAAGTTTGTTTATTTTGGAGAGAGGGAGGGAGAGTGCGTGTGCACATGCATGAGCGGTGGGGTGGGGAGAGAGAGAGAGAGAGAGAGAGAGAGAGAGAATCCCTAGCAGGCTCCACGCCATCAGCAGCAGCATCAAAGCCTGATGAGGGGCTCGAACTCACGACCCGCGAGATCACGACCTGAGCCAAAATCAAGAGTCAGACGCTCAACCCACTGAGCCACCCGGGTGCCTGCCCCTCATATACTGTATTCTCACAACAAAGTCAGCTAGAGAAAAGGGAATTGTTATTAAGAGAATCACAGGGGGAAATACATTTGACCGTCCGGTCCTGTATTTCTGGAAAAAGGCCGCCCACAAGGGTACCTGTCTGAGCGTCCACACCGGCTCTGTGCAAGGCTCCGCCAAGCAACCACCTGTGCTAGACGACACTGAGCCCTCTCCCCACACCTCGCCCAGGTAAACAAACCCCCATCTGGGGGTCCGTGGTCCTCAGCGCCGCTGCCCCGTTACCCCAATGCGGGGGACACTCTACAAGGTGGCCGTTCACGCCACCCGGCTCACGACTTAAACACCGTCGAAGGGCATCTGGAGGTGCGTTTTGTTTACGTGTCTTGAGAAAACAGAAGCAAGAGGCCAGAAGCAGCGGGGGGAGGGAGGGCTGGGCAGACAAGGGCAGACAAGGTTGGCATCTGGGGATTAGGGAACACCTCCTTCCAAGGCTGGTCCTGAGCAAGGCACATGGGCAGCCGTGGGGTCGATGACGACTCGGGTCTGTCCCCTTCCACCTGCTGGCAATCCCGGGACGAGGGCTCCTTCCCGGCCGCCTGTCTGCAGCACGGCTGAGAAAGATCCACAGGGGAGGCCAGGCCTGGCCCCCCACGGATGCCCCGAGAGACCACCAGCGCCCCCACTTTCGCCCAGGGAGGCCAGCCGTGTCCCCCCCCCATACGCCGCCCTACGCCACCAGCGCCCCCACTTCCGCTCGCAGAAAGGCACGGTCGGAACACTGCCGGCGCCCAGCTCTGACCCACGGAGGTCTGAGGACCCGGCGCGTGCACACGCTCGCAGACGCGCACTCGGACTCACACTTGCACTTGCGTCCACAACGACGCCTCGCGGTTTCGGCAGACGGACCATCCGCGCGTGCACGCGACAGCAGAAATCTTCCCCAATGTGGCCCAAGGTTCTCAGGGGTCACCCCTTTGGAGGGAGCGGGTAGGATACACAGTCAATTCATTTTCTGCTTTATTTTCTAAACATTCTACAGCAGCCATGCACATGACCGCGTTTACATTCCGAAAAAGTGCAAGTTTAAGTCTGTCTGAGACAAGCAGCGGGTATAGCCTCACGGCAGGTAGGACACACGCTATGAATCCCACCTCGATTCACGTAACAGCCCTGAGCACGAGGGTCTCCGTGTTACAAAGGAACAGACCGAGGATGAGAGAGCCGAGCGAGCGCTGTCCTCACACCTGGGAAAAGGCTTCTCCGGCGGCGGTTCCCAGAGGCGGCAGAGAACCCGCGCCGGGAGGAGAGGGAAGGGGGGAGCCGCGGGCGCGTGGCGAGCGAGCTGCCCGTGTGTCTCACTCATTTGATTATAAAATATTTCTGAGCCACCAGATGGTATAAGAGCGGCCACGGACGCCCTGGTACTTCGCTGAATGTCTTTGCGCACGGCTCCATTTCAGGGACCTGAGGCGTGACAGCCCAGGAGCCGTTCTGGAGTCCCACGGAGACGAGACCCGGAGAAAATAAGAAACGCCGCGCGGCGCACCCGCTGAACAGATGTGCACCTGTCCGCGCCTCCCAGAGAAACGGGCCTCCGGCTCATCCCCGGGCCCCCGGGGGCGCTCGGGCAGAGCCTTCCAGAGCCCGCTGCTGGCGCGGCCACCCGCCCCGGCCTGTTACATAATTAATCCCCGGCTCGGAGGCCGGCACAGCTCCGCCGGCCGCGGAGGGAGCGAACATCAAAGACCGCGTCCTCCTCCTCCTCCTCCTCCTCCAAGATCAAAGCCGCGGGGTTGAGGAGTTCACCACGGCGCTCGTCTTCTGCCTGACTCGTTCCGCCTTTTCTGTTTCTTGTTTACTTTTTAATAAGAGACCCTTCATCCCTGGTCCTTCGACGGGTCAATAACCTAGCTAAAAAAACAACGACCCGGCAGGTCAGGCCGCTCCGCGGATGCCGGGTCCGCACTTCAAAGGACTGGCTCCCGGCTGGCGAATGTTCTCGGTAACCCGGAGCGGAGCGGAGGGAGGCTCGCTCTCAAATTACTTGCTCGGGAAGACTGCGGCCTGGGCCATCTGTCCAGCCCGCACTGGTGACGCAGAGAGGCTGCAGACCGACCCCTGTGCTCTCTTCTCTGCCCCTCTCCTCTCCCCTGACCCCTCTCCACCTCCCGCGGCCCATCGGAACGCCCCTCTACAAGGATGGGCCTGCTGGAGGCCGCAGGGGCCTCGCTCGGTCCAGGGTCGGCCATCAAGGCGGTGGCAGCTTGCAGCCCCATTCATCAGGTCCCCTGGCCGAAGCCAGCCCTCACCCTGAAAACGCTACAGACTTCGAGAATCCTCCAGGTCCAGAGGCAAAAGAAAGGCCGGCCTTGGAAACCGCAGGAACAGCTTGCGTGGAAGTCGGCGGGCAGACACTAGGAGGGCTCACCCGCCACCCGAACATTCACCCGCCACCCAGGAGTCCTGGGGGAGAAATGGTACCATCAGTCCTTCACACACTAGTGAGAATTACTGGCGGGTTGCATTCCTCTTGCTCCTGAGGATGGGCCTTCTACGCGGAGGGGCAGGGGAAGGGGGTGTCACGTAATGAGCGTAGCTTGTTTTAGGGAGTCAGACCGGCCTCTGTGGGTTACTGGAGTGGGCTCCTCGGTGGGGAAACAGTCTTTGGCAGGATGGACACACTAGGGGAAGGGGTGCAAAAAAGAATTAAAAAAAATGTTTTTAATATATGTTTCTCTTGTCCTAAAACTCTGCCATCCTCAACCTTGACCTTAGGAGAGAGAAGAAATAGCTCTTCCCTTTCCCTCCTACCCCACGCGGGACCCTGACCGGGAGCTGGCCATCACCAAAGCCTGTGCTTCCGCCACGCCCTGGCTCCTGCGTCCGCCCATTAGGGGGATGGAGGACGTCGAGAGGAGAAATGAAATGGCCACTTTCACTCCACAGCCTCGGATTTGGGCCACAGGACAGACAGACAGAATCCTCAGAGGCTGGGCCAGAACGTTCTGGCCCAGCCCCTGGAGGGTGGCCAGCCCGGCCCAGGAACAGATTGTGCCTCTCCTTGACCAGTGACCAAACAAAACCCAACTAGAGGAAGGAGGAGAGCCACAGAAAGGAGCTGACCGAGTGACAGCCCAGACGTCTTAGCACATTCTGTTCCTTACGCCTGGAACGTACTCGCCCCCATTTCTTCCCATGCCAGAAGTCTGGCATCCTTAGAAGCCCAGGCCAGTGTACCTCCCTGGGAGGCCTCCCGTAACCACCCCTCGGGCAGGGTTGAGTAGTCCCTTCTGGAGCCCTCTGGGTGCTTGTCCCTGCGGGCTGTACGATTTACGACACCCTCCAGGATCCGGCCAGAGGCTCGGGACTGCTAAGCACCCGGTGACCCAGAGCTCCGGGTCTGGCCTTGAACATGGGATGGAGGCCCACAGCGTTCCAGGGAGCCTTGGAGAGAATGCGGTGAGCCCCCTGAGGCCAGAGCAGCACAGCCCTGCCCCCCACGCTCTATTTTTATTCTTTTTAAAATTTATTTATGTATGGTGAGCGAGTGAGAGAAAGAGCACGAGCGAGCAAGGGTGGGGTAGAGGCAAAGGGAGAGGGAGAGAGAATCCCAAGCAGCCTCCGCGCTGCCACCGCGCAGCGCCCGGACGCGGGGCTCGAACTCACAGACCGCGAGAGCACGACCTGAACTGAAACCAAGGGTCAGACGCTTTAAGCGACAGAGCCACCCAGGGGTCCCTGAAATCCCGGCTTAAATCTTACAAGTGGCCATCTAAACGAAACGGCACCACTTTGAAATGAAGGACCCCTTCCTTAAACTCCGAACTTCTGGATCTTTTCAAAGTATCTGCATTTTCTCCAGGGTGACCCGGACTCTAAGACGGGGCGGCCTCTGTCAGGAAGCGCTGGGCCTCACCAGCCCCTGCCCTCTCGGCCCAGCCCCGCCCTCCCTCAAGGCAGCCTCGGAATCACTGCCCGATTCTAACAAGGCCAAGGCCAAAGGCTCTCGTGTTCCTGCAGCCTTGGGGCAGCTATCAGTGTACCTAGGAGACTCCCCGCTGAAAGACCCCAGACCCCACAAGCCCTCGCCCCCGCAGTCACGACCACGCCCAGCAGAGAGGGCCTGACAGCGCGCACACAGTTCAAGGCCCGCCGTGATTTCCATTATAAATCCGGACCCCCGGGTGGTTAGCCGAGGCCCTAAGAAAAATCGCCCAGGACATTCCTTTTAAGGCACGACTCTCCCCAAAAGCTGCCTCTATATGCACTTCGGTTTAGCGGGCCATCACCTGGGATTGATCTGAAGTTTCTAACGTGCCCAGTACAGCCTCTGGAGCTTCTAACAGATGTTTGGGGAGGGGGGGGATGGCTGAGCCCAGAGAACAGAAGTCTGAAGGTTAATGTAGTACAACCATGGTTATGAAAGCTCTTTCCTGCCCAAGAGGACAGGAAACAGGACAGGCACACAGGCACAGGGGAGGACACGGGCCGGCAGGGTGCAGTCAGGGTCAGGGGTAATCGTGCAGGGCCCGGCTGGCCGAGGAAGTTTCTTCTAGCAGACGACGCCCCGAAGGAGCCTCCCCGGGCGTCCGGAGGGAGGGCGGAAAAGCCAGGCTTTCAAAGAGCAACGGCCTGGGCCCAGCAAACCCGGGCCCCTCTGAGCCTGCAGCTCTGCGGGGACAAATGGGGCGCCGCCCTGCCCGGGGCGTCCCGGCCCCCCTACAGCCGGCCTCTCAGATTCACCTCCCTGACCCTGTAAGGACACTCTGAGCTATCCCACAGGAAAGACGCCCTGACACCCGGACGTGTCTCCGCCAGTCAGTCGCTGGAAACCGTTATTTACAGAGATGGTGCGGCTTTTAGCGCCAGGCCCTACAACATCAGAGCTATCTTTCACGTGGTCGGAACCGTCTAGAGGCCCCGCGCTAAGGGCGAGCTCCCGGCCTCAGTCGAGGAAGCGTTAATAGCCTTTCTGTTCCAGGGAGGAACCTGGGCTCAGAGGGGTTAGGCTACTTCTCCAAAGCCACGCAGCTGGGCAGCTGGCGAGCGGCTGAGCTTCCCACTTCTGCTCTGGGGGAAATGGGAGGGGGAGGGGAGAACGCGGTGCAGGTGGCGCCCCACCCCCCCCATCCCCCCCATTTGATCCCCATAGTTTTTAAAAGTCACAGTGTGAGAAACAGAGTGATACCGTGCGGTCACGGGTCCTACCGGAGCGACACCACCCTTTTTTAACGTTTTATTTACTTTTCTATCTATTTATTTACTTATTTATTTTGAGAGAGAGAGAAGGAGAACCAGGAGGGGAGGGGCAGAGAGAGACAGGGACAGGGGATCTGAAGCAGACTCTGTGCTGACAGCGGAGAACCGAGGCGGGGCTCGAACTCCCGAACCGTGAGATCGCGACCAGAGCTGAAATGAGGCGCTCAGCGCACTGAGCCGCCCAGGGGCCCCAGGTCCACATAATCGAATGAATGAACCCCCAACGGCATGGAGCCCAGAACAACCCAGACGCCCCGCCCTCAGGGACGGAGGGAGGAAACCAGACCAGCAGCAAATCGGCTCTCCAGCCCCTCCCCCACATCTATCAAGCCTGGATCTCTCGCGACAGCAAAGAGGGGTGAGCATCAGGCTGGGGACACAGGAGCCCTGGCCCTCAAACCTTCTGGCAGTAGAAAGAACGGGTCTCAAGTAAGCCCCAGAGGACCACTGGCCCAGGGGAGCTGGTTGCTACACCTCCCCGGCCAGAAGAGCGTGGTGGCCAGCTCTCCGAGGCTTGCTGTGTGACCTGCACGCTCTGGGCCTCGACTTCCCCCTTCTGTAAACGAAGATAATCACGCCTTACCTCACTGCACTGGCTTCTCAGCTTTTCTTATAAAAAAATTTCCAATGCACCCAGAACAGAGAGACCAGTGCAAGGCATGACAGGTGGCCACCCCCGGCTTCGGACGCCCGGCACCCAGCACATCTTGTCCCCTCTCCGCCACACTCACTGCTGGCCCCCGCTGTTTCCCGGGACACGTACCCTCACCCTCGGTCGCCCCCTTGCTGTTTCAGCACGCCGCGGGGCCACCGTGAGACTTAAAGCGATGGCATCTCAGACACCGGTGGCTGGCACATAGTAAGTACTCAATAAACAGCAGCTTGTATTCCCTGCTATTGTTAAACGAATGAGCAAACACCCTTTGGGCAGCCTCAGCTCCTACACCCGCGCATCGCCGTGTTCGCTCTCCGGTGGAGACACTGTCACCTGCCCCGGCCACCTCATGGGTACGCTTCAAAGCTCGACTGCAGACGGTCCCCGACTGAGGATGACACAACAAACAATCTCTGACTTTGCAGGGGGGCGTTCGGTAGACACCATACTTCGGATCTTGAATTCGGATCTTTGCTGGGGCTGGCGACATACAGTACGTGGCTCTCGTGATGCTGGGCCGCGGCCGCAGCTCCCGGGTAGCCCCAAGGCCAAGAGGATGGATAATCAATAATTATCAATAATAATCAATACACTGATCGCCATTCTGCACCCATGCAGCCGTTCTGTTTCTCACTTCCAGGACAGCATTCAATAAACCCCGTGACACTAGGCTTTGTGTTAGACGCTTTGGCCAACTATAAGCGGGCAGGGTGTTCTGAGCACCTTTAAGGTAGGCTGGGCGGAGCCGCCATGTCTGGTTGGTTAGGCAGGTGTATGAAATGCACTTTCGACTCCCCCTGTTTTCAGCTGGCAGTGGGCTTATTGGAGACATGACCTTCTCGTAAGGAGAGGAAGATCGGTGTGGGGTGGGGTCTCCGAGAGGTACCCTCCAAGCACATGGTGCCAAGGAGTGTTGCCAAGTGGACTCAGTGCCTGGCTCTGCCCCACGGGTCTGTGGTCGTCACACACCCACCCAGAGCGGGGCACGGAGAGGGTGGCCGAACAACCACAGCTGTCACTCTGCGAGCCCCCGCCAGCGCCGAATGAGGCAAGTGTGTCACCTTGCCGAGTCCGTCCTCCGTCCCAAAGTGGGAACTCCCTCGCTTTACAAAGGGGGAGACTGAGGCTCAGAAAGACCCAACTCACAGGGGCGCCCGGGTGGCTCAGTCACCTAAGCGTCCCACTCTTGATTTTGGCTCAGGTCACGATCTCGCAGTTTCGCGAGTTCGAGCCCCGCGTCGGGCTCCATGCTGACAGCGCGGAGCCCGCGTGGGAGTCTCCCTCTCTTTCTGCCCCTCCCCTGCTCACGCTCTGTGTCTTTCTCAAAAATAAATGATAAATTTAAAAACTATAAAATTAAAAAATATATATGAAAATCACACACCCGATACCCAGGTCTGTTTAATTCCGAAGTTCACACTCGATCTCCCCTGTGTGGCCCCTAATAACTCATCAAAACACTGTCCCTTATCATTTCCTTTGTTTTCAAAGCATACAATCCCGTGGCTCCTAGCATATTCCCAAGGTGGCGCCACCATCACCGCCGGCTAATTCGGAGCACTTTCACCACTGCCAAAAAAACCCTACGCCTTGTGGCCACCTCTCCCGTCCCCCCTCACCTCCGGCCCTGGCAGCCACTAACCCATTTTCTGCCTCTTTAGACTCGCCTCTTCCGGCCACTTCATGTAAGCGAAAGCACACAAGACATTGCCTTTCGCATCTGCGATCTTTCATGCAGCAGAATATTTTCTTTTAATTTTTTTTTAATGTTTATTTTTAAGAGAGAGAGACAGAGCACGAGCAGGGGAGGGGCAGAGATACGGGGAGACACAGAATCTGAAGCAGGCTCCAGGCTCCGAGCTGTCAGCACAGAGCCCGACTTGGGGCTCGAACTCACGGACTGCGAGATCATGACCTGAGCCGAAGTCGGACGCTTAACCGACTGAGCCACCCAGGCGCCCCTTGCAGCATAACATTTTCGAGGCTCATCCGTGTTGAAGCACGCGTCAGCACCTCATTCCTTTTTAGGGCTGAGTAATATTCCATCGCACGGACAGACCACACTGTTTATCCATTCACCAGCTGACGGACACGTGGCGGGTTTCTGCTCTCGGCTACTGTGAATAACGCTGCCCTGATCAAATATTTGGGTGCGTGTTCCGTGTGCACACGTGTCTATCCTCTTGGGCGCATACCTGAGAACGGAGGTACCGGGTCGCACGGTGACTCCGAGTTTAGCTGTTTGAGGGGCGCGGCCGGGCCGTGTTTCCGGAGCGGCTGCACCACTGTACGCACATCCCCGCCTCCCCCCGAGAGTTCGAATTTCTCCCCGCCTTCACCGCCACTGGTCCCCGTCCATCTTCTGGGCCCCAGCCCCCGCCACCCCAGCGGGATGTATCCGCGGATAGCCCAGGCGATCGCGAACCACGCCGCGCTTCTGCGAAATCTCACGGGCTCCCAGAGGGAGCGCGGAAAGCAGGCAGGAAAGGGGTTTACATCTTGCACAGATGAGCCGACCGCAGGCCCGGGGACGATGGATGACCTGACTCAGAGGGGACGGCCCGGCACCTCGGACCCCGAAGAAACCAGGAGCACGAGGCCCTCTTCCTCGTCCAGCTTCTCCTCTGGCCCGGAGCGCGAGCGGATGCCCGGGGTGCCACGCGGGGCGGAGGAAGGAATCCCGTCGCGCAGCGCGGCCCCACCGCGAGGTTCCCCTGGATTTCAGCACTCAGCCATGGGCCCGCCGATCCGTCCGCTCCAAACCGCGCCCCTCCTGAGACAGAGTCACCGTCCTCGACAAACACACACACCCCTCCAGCCCCACCGGCTAACAGGATTTCTAACGCTCCCTTGCGTTTTTCTAAAAATAGTAAATCCCCTCCCCAAGTCCAAAGATGGTCAGCGATACCTTAATGCAGATTAAGCCAATATCCTCAAGGGCCGGCCGGCCGGGCCGGGCGCCCCCAGCGTTGGGCCTGGGCCTGCTGCTTCTCTGAGAACCATACGACCAGCCACACGGCTTGTCTGGAAAGGGAGCAAAGGACTGTGGGGGGGGGGGGGAGGGGGATGGGACAAAGGGCCTGGGGAGATTTTAGTGGCAGACTCCTAAGGCCGGAGAAGGAGTCAGGCCTCTCATCATTACCAGCTGTGAAATTCTAGGCAAATTCCTCAACTTCTCGCTGATAAAACAGGGATAAAACATCTGTCCCATAGGGGCGCCTGGGCGGCTCAGTTGGTTAACCGTCCAACATCGGCTCAGGTCATGAGCTCACAGTTCGTGGGTTCGAGCCCCGAGTTGGGCCCTGTGTTGACAGCTCAGAGTCTGGAGCCTGCTTCTGCATCTCCCCCTTTTTCTACCCCTCCCCCGCTCATGCTCTCTCTCTCTCTCTCTCTCTCTCTCTCTCAAAAATAAATAAACATTAAAAAAAACCCACATGCCCCACCAAACCTCAAAAAGCAACTTATAAGAAGTATAAGTGAGTGGCTCAGTCGGTTAAGTGTCTGACTTCAGCTCAGGTCATGATCTCACGATTCATGAGTTCGAGCCCCACATCGGGCTCCATGCTGACAGCTCAGAGCCTGGAGCCTGCTTCAGATTCTGTGTCTCCCTCTCTCTCTGCCCCTCCTCTGCTTGTGCTCTGTCTCTCTCTCTCTCTCTCTCTCTCTCTCTCAAAAATAAAATAAAACATTAAAAAAAAAAAGAAGTAAAATTGTTACAGTCGTGGGGGGTGGGGTGCAATATTTTTTCCCTTTAAAAATTAGTCACCAAGACTAATAATTATTTATAATTTCACAGCAGAAACGCAGTCGCAGTTAACAACCTAACAAAATAAATTGCAAAAGCTTTACAAACGTGCATATTCCTCAGCCTGCAATTCTACTTCTGACAACTGATCCCGAGGCCCAATCGCACACCCCGGGGAGGGCGAGGGGTACAGAAGGGCTCCTCGCAGCACGGGGAAAATTTAATTGCTCCAAACAGTCATTGTCCCTCTCCACGGAGGGGAATGATACTTCTCACCCGGCTCACGTCAGGCCCCGCCATGGTTTGCTTTAGCCAGTGAATCGCGAGGGGGATTGACGGGTGGGACCGGCGGTTCCCACTCGGAGCAGAAGTTTAATGACCACGCAGCTGCATCGTCTTTTTTCTCTCTGTCGTGGGACCAGCAAAGTCTCCCATGCTGCTCTGTCAGCCTGGGTCCCAAAGGGACGAGGGCAGAGAGCAGGGCCATAGCCAAGAGTCGACGGTCATGTAAGCTGAGTGAGAAAAAAACCCACACTGCTGCAAATCAAAAGATTCAGGGGGTCGTTTGTTACCAGAGCATAACCTAGCTGACCGATACACAGCCACGTTCCTGCTAACGCAAAACTGCAAACCACCTAAACGGCCAGCTAAATAACATAATACGGATGTACTTACAAATAACACACTCTATGCTATATGATATATACGTGTTATATGCGTGTGATATATAACATATATCTATATATAAATACAGGTATATCTTACATGTGGATGTGTGTGTGTGTGTGTGTGTGTGTGTGTATCTCTACAATATGATGCTAATAAAATGTTCATAGCCAATAAAGTTCACAGCCAATAGAGTGTTCACTGGCATAGAAAAATATTCTCAGGGCGCCTGGGTGGCTCAGTCGGTCAAATGGCCAGCTTTGCTCAGGTCATGATCTCACAGTTTGGGGGTTCCAGCCCTGCATCAGGCTCTGTGCTGACAGCTCAGCGCCTGGAGCCTGCTTCGGATTCTGCATCTCTCTCTCTGTCCCTCCCCAGCTTGTGCTCTGTCTCTCTCTGTCTCTCAAACATAAATAAATGTTTAAAAAAAATTTTTTTTAAACATTCTCAAGGGGCGCCTGGGTGGCTCAGTCAGTTGAGCGACTGACTTCGGCTCAGGTCATGATCTTATGGCTCGTGGGTTCAAGCCCCGTGTCAGGCTCTGTGCTAACAGCTCAGAGCCTGGATGGAGCCTGCTTCAGATTCGGGGTCTCCCTCTCTCTCTGCCCCTTCCCCACTCACCCTCTGTCTTTCTCTGTCTCTCGAAAATAAATAATTAAAAAAACAAAACCGATCAAAAGGCCAGTCCATACCCAAGGGCACAGGGTTACAAAGGATGGAGGGATCCCAGGGCACCACGGCCGGAGCTGCCATCCACAGCCCCCGAGGAGAGTCCAGCGCTCCTTACGGCATCTCTGTACTGGGAAGACAAAATGGAAACAAGCGAACTGCTGCCCGTAACGTGGGAAATGGGGAAATGGGGTTTCTTGAGATGATGGCACTCTATATTAAACACTTAACGAAAGGAGAAGGAAAAGAAAGCTATGAGCCGTGTCCGTGTATCAGTGTGATTGGCCTCAGACACAGGGCTGGAAAGGCCAAACTGCAAAATGATACGAATTGTAAACCGAGTTACGATTCATGAGTATTTCTAACAAAGAAAAAACAAATGTGCATTTAAGGCTTATACCACATACGTGGCAAGAACACAAAACAC
>PITB01028444.1:0-19043 GCA_004024585.1 Paradoxurus hermaphroditus | reverse complement strand
TTTTTTAACCTTAAAAATATGCAGATAACTTCTCCAAAGTGTGGGGATAAATGTTTACAAAAGACACGTCTGACAAAGGACTGTCATCCACAATACATAAAGAACTCTTAAAACTCAACAAGAAGAATATAGACAACCCAATTTTATAAAGGGCCAAAGATCCTAACAGATACCACACCAAAGAAGATACGACAAAAAAACCATTTGAAAAGACGCTCCACATTCTATGTCCTCAGGGAGTTACAGGTTAAAATAGCAATGAGACACCACTCCACACCTGTCGGGAATGGCCAACATCCAGAACACCGACAACACCAAATGTCGGTGAGGAAATGGAGCGAGAAGTCTCAGACACCGCCGTGGTCGCAGTGGTCTACTTCCGGAAGACAGTTTGATGGTTTCTTACAAAATCCAGCATACCCTTGCCACAGGACTCAGTCATCACGCTCCTTTGTATTTATCCAAAGGAGTTGAAAACTTAGGTTCACACAAACCTACACCTGGAGACTTCCAACAGTTTTATTCACAACTGCCAACACTTGGAAACAAACAAGATGTCCCTCAGTCGGTGAACGGGTAAATGAGTGGCAGTACCTTCTGACAATGGAGCGCCATTTAGCACTAAAATATTATTCACGTGCCACCAAGCTCTAAGAAGACCAGGAGAACACGTAAGGGTGTATTCCGAAGTAGAAGAAGCTAATCCTTCTGTTTGATTCCAGTGACGCTCCCTCTGCAAATGGCAAAAGTCCAGAGACAATAAAAGCTAGTCGTTGTGAGGGTGGGAGAGGAGACTCCACGAAGCCCAGAGGATTTCTAGAGTGGTGACGATACACCGTCATGATAGACCCAAACCCGCAGAATGGGCGACCCAAGAGTGAATCCTAACGCAAGCTAAGACTTGGGGCGGTGATGATATGTCAACGAAGGTTCGTCCATTGGTTAAAAGAAATATCGCACCATTCTGTTCCGGGTGGTGGTAATGGGGACACTAGTTACGTATGGAAAGCCTCTGTACCTTCCTCTGAATGCTGTTGAACCAATTCCGAGAGACTCCGTGGATCTACTGGCTAGAAAGAAACGGCACTTGAATGGGGCAGGGCAGAGCTGTCCCCCAAAGCTGGCCGATGCCAGGTGCCGTTGCTACGGCCAAGCCCGAAGGGGTGAGCTGGGAGCCAGTATACGAGCGCCCCTAGAGAGCGAGAGAGCCTTGTGGCAGAATGGCCGGGCAGGTGCCACATTCCCCGGGCTGCTAATTGACTCAGTGTCCCCCAGGGGAGGAAGGAGGGACCCCAGGCTGACTTTATCCTCTCCCCTTATCTCTGACCGAGCTCTCAGCTCCTTGGCCAAATGCAACTTGAGATCTAAGGGGCCTGGGGAACGATAAAGAAGGATGAAGGAAGGATCCGGAGGGGCAAACGGAAGACGTGCAGCTGGAGTCCGGAGGTGAGAGCGTCCTCTCTGCGTCTCAGCTACAACCAGCTTCGTACCTGCGGCGTGAGAAGGGCGCGCGTCTCGGGAGTTCGCTCTGAGCGCCTGCGCGGTGCCTGCTCTGGGCTTTGCTCTCAGTAAATGCCACTTGTTATTCTTGTGACAGCGCCGATGGTTTTAAAATCCTGTTCGCGCTTGTGAGTTCCGTTTATGAAGAGCGCGGAGAAACACCTGTTGCGTACGATCCGGGGGAACCACAACGCAGCTTTCCAGATTCCTGCCGGCGTGTGTGTGACTCACGAAAGGGCCTCTTTGGAGGGCGGATGCTAAATCAGAATAGAGAAAAGCCGCTCGGAACCTATACTTTTATATCCTCTTGGGTATGGGCAAGATTTCTGTCTCCCTGTCTCATCCTGTTTGACGATGTTTTAAAAGCTGCAAGCATTCGAGTTGCTTATGAACCATGATTTTCATTTCCTGCCTGTACATGAAGACACAAAGCCGTGGGGCCTCATGAAGCAAGGAACCTCCGACATCTGCCCGCCACCTTGCAGGTTCTAGTTATTGAAGTATTCGTCTCTGAATTAGCTCTTCGCCGCAGCTTAGACATTCATCTGGCTTCCGGCTAGCTCCAGAATCCGTAGAAATTTAATCCAGGGAGGGGAAGAAATCCCAGAGATAAAGACCTACCACCTTGTCAGCAGTCCCGAGGGTTTTCCTGAGAAACCGGAGGCTTCAGGATGTGGAAATAAGATTCTAGCTGCTCTCGGAACTGTGACCAGAGCTAGGGCATTGAATCAAGTGACAGGCAACGATCTTTCTTAACGTGTTGACGTCTTTCTGATGTCGAGCATGCGATACTTGTTTGTTCCGTTGGCAAGTGAAGCAGACAATAATGAAAACAGGAAGAGTCTCTGTCGAGTTGCCTTTGGGAATCGAGAACTCAGCCAGTAGTGCCTTATTTCTCACGAACGCACCTCGTCCCTCCGAACAGAAGACAGAGCAGGCCGCGGAGCGAAATGAGTCTGCGTCGTTACTCGAAGGTCCCCAAGACGAATCTTTGCCCTGTTTATTTTTATCCTAAGATGTACGTTGCACACTGAACTGTGATTTAGACTGTGACGTTCGTGACAGCTGGCTGCACAAACAAAAGAAATAATGCACAGCACGCAGAGTATAGAGAGGTCCCCGCGAGGAAAGATTCTAGGCAACAAAACACCGGCGTCCTGTAGCCTATGGGTTTAAAAATACTTTTGAAGTACATGATTATGATCTACAAGAGAAGCTGTTGAAAAAAATTAGCCTCCAACGATGACTCCACAGTTTTGATCATAAATGATGCATCTGGCTTTTTGCTAGGAAAGGAGCACACGAGGCCCCTCCTCAAGGCAGTGCCGTCCCGGTGAGCGTGCGCACCTCAAAAGTGTGCAGCGAAAGGCAGACTCACCGAAGTCACGGGGGGCCGTGGGTCAGCGAAACCATGAGACGAGGACACAAGAACAGGAATCGCCAAGTCAAGCGGATGAGGGAGGGAGAACTCAGAGAGGCATCCAGAATGGGTCCCGTTCAGATGTTCTGATCTGTGTCGGACCAATAAAGCTGGCTGCAGAGACGAGCATGTCAGGGACGGACAGTCACGGGAGCCCCTGTCTAATGGGGAGAAGCCAGTTGGACGAGCTAAGTCATTTGGAGGAGCCCGATGAAGGTGATTCCATTTGATGGCTAGACAGATACTTTAGCGTGTTCCGAATACCAAGGTAAACTCATCTTTAAAAACATAACCTGCTAAGCGCTCTTTAACAAGCGATAAGAAGCACAGTAAGAAGGAATGTTTATTCATCATTAAATACGTGCTATCTACTCCATTGCAGACCGTCATATGAATTATCCTAGTCCTTTTTTTTTTTTAACGTTTATCCATTTTTGAGAGACAGAGAGACAGAGCGTAAGCAGGGGAGGGGCAGAGAGAGAGGCAGACACAGACTCGGAAGCAGGCTCCAGGCTCCGAGCCACAGCACAGAGCCCGATGTGGGGTTTGAACCCACAGACCGTGAGATCACAACCTGAGCCAAAGTCGGTCACCCAACCTACTGAGCCGCCCAGGCGCCCCTGAATTATCCTATTTCATCCTCAAACATGTTCATTAAAGGGGCAGCAAGTCTCTGCCATTCTTCTTCTTCTTTTCTTAAATATTTTTTAATGTTTATTTTTGAGAGAGAGAGAAAGAGGGCAAACAGGGGAGGGGCAGAGAGAGAAGGAGACACAGAATCCAAAGCAGGCTCCAGGCTCTGAGCCGTCAGCACAGAGCCCAAGGTGGGGCTCGAACCCACGAACCGTGAGATCATGACCTGAGCAGAAGTCGAACACCTAACCGACTGAGCCGCCCAGGCGCCTCTTCTTCTAATTTTTATTTCTTATTTTCTTTTACTGACACCTGGGTGACAGAGGGGTATAAAGCAAGAGGGGTTGTTACAAGAGGAGACTTTAAGGCTAGAAAGCAGGAAAGGGCCTGAGGCACTAGCTCTGGATTCTGGCACTGGGCTCAGCCCATTTGTGTGGCCGCCATGAGGGAAAGATTCCGCAAATGTCAGCTCAGCCAGGAAAATGTATTTTCGCGGTGCGGCGTGATCTCGCCGACTCCCCTGTTGCTCTCAAGAGCTTTGAATGTCTATGGTTTTTCCAAAGTCAAGCGATCTTGACCTGAGGCTCTGCCTCATTTAAATATATCTGTCATGTACAAAGTCTCTGCGTGTATTAGGGAACTATTTCTTGCTGACGACCCCCAAAGACAATGTGCATTTGCTGTTACATGAAAGAAAACATGAGTTTAAGGGTCTTTTCTTTTTCTTCATCATCTATTCTCTTTCCCAGCGACGGGACTATGCTTTTTTGTGTGTAATTTCTGCTCTCAGTCTAGCTTACGCTGTCCCGGATAATAGAAAAAACAAATAACAGTAGGATCCCTGCAAAGAATAAACATGTGTCCAGACAATCAGGTCTTTGTCATCGTAAAAACGTTTAACAGAGGCGAAAATGAAAGGAAACCACTCAATCGGTGAATCCCAGGAGCTACCTCACGAAACGGAGTCCTGCCAACGTAGCTTTTCACGTGACCCCTGAGCTCAACAATTTAAACAAAAAACAGTTCCCTTTGAAAAAATCCATTGTTTACGTGGTGAGCGGAAGTAGGCACATCTAGCCTCGTAAAGAGCCGGGGACCCACTTCAGCGAGGCTGCTGGAAACCAGGGAGTGTGGTTCACCTTCACGGTGACCTGGTTGGATATTCAGGAAACTGTTGCCAAGCCCTCATCGCCTGATGCCATTAAAGAATCTATTTCTCCTGGCTGAGTCACTCTGGGGGAAAACGTTGACAAATACGATAGTGCCGCATCACCCCACTTGCCTTCAGCGTTTTACACGTAAGGAGTCCCGAGGTCCGGTCAGACCCTGGTCAACATGACTGTCCTTTATATTTTGTTTTCGTTCTAGAACGCAATCTCTCACTTCTAAGTATCTCTCAAGTGAACTCTCCTTGAATATTTGACGGATCACGACGGCGATCAGCAACAAGAATGTGGGGTTTTGCTCCAACCAAGATACCCTTTATACGTTGCTGTCTCATACCAGAGGCTTGAGAACAGTTTGAACGTTTCGAGCAACGTCTCCGCTGACCGCCGGGACCCCATTATGTAGCCGAGCTCCCCCTAATCCGGGATTTACAGCTCGGAGCGAAATTGTCAAAGTGTTCCTCTAAGCCTAGACCATAAACACAGATCGAAAGCCTCAGGCAGGGAATACACGGGGGCGTCGTTCAGGAAGCATCATCGTGATGGTGGCACCGGAGCTTGTGAGTCACGCCGTCATCAGCAGGACTTCTTGGCCAATTTTCAAATGGTGCTGAAGAAAATGTTTCACCGGAGTAATGAAATACTGATGCGTTTGGGACGCTGGCTTTTTGGACTGAGAGCTCCGGCCCCAAAGCAGCTGAGTGTTCCGAAAACTTGAACCCCAGAGAATGCCTTTTTTCTATGGATAATGACATGGGTTTTTTTTGCCCCTTGTTGATTCTGTGAAATAAGCAATGTGGTAGAGAGTAACTCGTTCTAGGAGGGCTTGAGTGTCATGCTTCCTGGGAGCGGGCATCTCGTAGGCACCTGTCCCTTTGCTTATGTGGTGCCACGCCAGGAGACGCTGAAGCAGCAGACTATGAAGATAGCTGTTTGCATCTGATCTTATTTTAGGGAGCGTTACATCTCAGAAAATTAACAACAAAAGACATCGGAAGGTAAAATTTTCATATTTGGAATTCAGGAAATAAAACTCTTTTTTAAAAACTATATTTTGAGGGGGGGGGAGGGGCAGAGAGACAGAGACAGAGAATCCCAACCAAGCTCCATGTCGTCAGCACAGAGTCGGACTCGGGGCCCGAACTCATGAACCAGGAGCTCATGACCTGGGCCAAAACCAAGGGTCAGATGCTCAACCGACTGAGCCTCCCAGGTGCCCCATGGAATTCAGGAAACAAAACCCTTCACAGATGAGCTAAATTTAAAAATAGAAATTTAGTTAAGCTTGTCTTTGAGATCTAGAACTTGAAAAATATGTAATGCTTTTGTTTATTAAATTGCATGATAGTTGAATGCTATCTAGTTCGTTAAGACACAAATGACAAATAAAAGGTGCCAGATTGGGAGAGGAAGGGACAATCAATTATTATTAGCAGATGGCACCTTTTCACATGCAGTTCATCCAAAGCAATGTATAGATAAACCATTGCCATTAAAAGGGAACAAAAAAGCTTAATAGGCTTAATGGTACTCATTGATACAAACTCAATTTACAAAACTAAATTGTCTTTTTATACGCCATCAACAAAGTGAAAAAATAATGGTATTAAAAGAAGATGGATTTCAGGGCGCCTGGGTGGCTCAGCTGGTTAAGCGTCTGACTTCGGCTCAGGTCATGACCTCACAGTTGAGAAGTCTGGGTCCCACGTCGGGCTCTGTGCTGACAGCTCAGAGCCCGGAGTCTGCTTCGGATTCTGTGTCTCCCTTTCTCTCTCCCCCTCCCCTTCTCATACCCTGTCTTTCTCTCTCTCAAAAGTAAATAAACATTAAAAAAATTTTTTAAAGATAGATTTCATAATAGTGTAACAAAGACGACTCTCTAAGAATTTATCTAAGAATTCATGGACAAGACCTGAATATAGAAAATTCTAAACCATAGTGAGAAATAGTTAAGAGACTAAATACACGAGAAGATACAGTAAGTTCATGGTTTGGAATAGTCACTATTTTATTTTATTTTAATTTTACTTTTATATTTTAGAGAGAGTGAGAGAACACACACCAGCAGGAGGTGGGGGAGAGAGAGAGAGAGAGAGAGAGAGAGAGAGAGAGAGAGAGAATCTTAAATAGGCTCCAGGCTCAGCCCAGAGCCCGACACAGGGCTCAGTCCCACAACCCCGGGATCGTGGCCTGAGCTGAAGTCAAGAGTTGGACGCTCAGCTGACTGAGTCATCCAGGTGCCCCATCACCACTCATTATTTTAAACATATCACTCTTCACAAAAATGTAAGTCAAAATCCAATGAAATTCCCTAATTTTTGTGTGGAATTTAATAAACCCATTTTAAAATCTCTAAGTGGACATGCAGATGGCCAAAAACAATCAAGATATGTTTAATAAAACATTCCCGGGAGGACCCGTCTTAACAGATACGGAAATTGATGATAAAGTTAGAGCGATGAGGGGCGTGCCGTCCCAGCGCAGGGACGATCGCGTGGACCTGGGCCAAAGTAAACTTCGCAGACACAGAGCCTCCCAAACGCCAGTGTTCCGTATTGATAACATGAGGGGAGTATGACCTCTTCAATAAATGGTGCCGGGACAACCACATCCGGAGGGGGACATGCAGTGACCCGGCCCTTAAAGAAGCACACAAAAAAACCGACTGCAGGTGGATTAAGGTCATGAAAGAAGCAGCTACAAACTGAAGCTTAGGGAACAGAGATGATCTTCGTGACCTCAAGGCAAGTACGTCTTTCGTCAATAAGGCATAAAAAACACTGGTGCTGAATCTCCACAAATGTGCTTGTGTGCGTGCGAACTGAGCCCGTGTGATTAAATGCCCCGTGGGCGGAAATTTAAAAAGAGCCTTATGAATTGCCGACCAGCCAATGACACAAAGCACGAAGGATCGAGAGCGCTGAGGAGATGTAACCCGTCCACGCCAGGAGGGTAGAAACGTTCGATACCAAGAACTCAACCAAAAAGATGGAAAAGCGCACGTTTTGGTAATTTTTGTTAATACCATAAAATAAGAAAAGAAAACAGAAAGAGGAAGAAATCAATGGATTAAAGAACCATGTGAGAGAAAATATTATCAAAGCCTACAGCTGCTTGTTCGAAAATATCTACAGATCAGACAAAATCCCAGCGAGAAAAACGACAGAGAACCCTTCTCGTGTACCGTTGTTCCAGAAAAGAGAAACAGGGTTAGTCGTCCAAGGAATTTTAACACCAGAAAATTTTAACTCCTGGGCAAAGAATGACCAGCCCGACTTCTCTGATTTCAGCCTGTGTGACGTTGATAAAGGTTATAGTTGTCATCGGAAGTCACACATTCTCTTTAGCAGTTTAATGGAAAACCTTTCAATAATGGAGAGATTGATGACATATATGTTTTAAAAATATAATTCATAATGGGGGGCCTGGGTGTCTCAGTTTGTTAAGTGTCTGACTCTCTATCTCAGCTGAGGTCTTGATCTCATTGTCATGAGTTTAAGTCCTGTGTTGGACTTCATGCTGGGCGTGAAGCCTACTCATATATATCATATATATAAATCTTATGTAGCTTATTTATATGTAATTTTATATTTATATATATTCTACATATTTATATATAATTTTATATTGTATATATTTCTTTTATTTACATACATATAATACATATATACATATATATACACATATATACATATATACATATATACATATATATTTTGTATATATATATAAAATTCACCAAACATGACATTTATACCATGTTATACAGATAAAAGAGAGCACTAAAACATTCCTGTGAGCCCTTTACCTTGACCACATTAAGAATATGATAGTAGATAAATTGGGTGGAAGTCCTTTCTTATTATATTTATAATTATTCTGTTATAACAAAATTGAATCCTTGTAATTATTTTTAGTCATTCTGTGACATCTTAGTTTTTTTTTTTTAATCTAGAAGTTTCATTGTTAACTCATATGGCTTAACTTGTGTATCTTTATGGAAATTCCATTTACTTATTTTGTTTATTAAAAAATCAAAGTTAAATATTAAATCTAATTTCTAACCTATAGCCTAGCACTATGATGATTTTCTCTCTAAAGTCTCATTGCTTTTATTATAAGTCACTGCTATATAAGTGGATGGGCTTACCCGTGTAATCAAAGCGTGCATAAAATTAAGCAGGTGCATAAAATTTAGCTGTGGGGAAATAAGTTCTACTTACAAAAAGGAGTCAGAAAAAAGCTTAGGGTAGAAAGCTGCCACCACGGGGCCAAAACTTCAGAGGTTAGCTAGCGAGATATTGTAACAGGATCACGAGGACTTTCCGTCTGACACCAATATACTGTGATCACAGACTCCACTTGCCCATCGGACCCTTGGCTTCTTACATATGTAAGTTCATGATTACTGTCTGGTTGTTTTCTCCACGTTCACCACATGGGTAAGATCTTGTGAGCTCCATAACTACAGAGACGAAATCCCTATTCAGGGCTCTTATCTCCTCCCGGACATGAGCCTCTCTCTTATTCAATTCTGTATCCACTCTCTTGCTGGACAAGAGAGCACTCCAGACTCACGGTCTGTGACAATTAGCTAAATCATCAGTTCCCAAAATGTGGTCTGAGGACCTCAACGATTCCCCTCTTGCAGAGCATGCACGAGGCCAAAATCATTTTCATAATAAAACCAAAGCGGCCTTTGGATTTTTTTTTTTTTTCACCACACTGGTCATTGCAATGATGGTACAAAACCGAGTGTGGTAAAGCAGCTGTAGCCTTAGCACAAAACGAACAAGCACCAAACTCTCTGTGTGGCCATGACATTTAACATTACTGTGCACACACATTAAAATAAGTGCCGATAAAAAAAAAAAAATAAGTGCCGATTCTGCGAACGAAACGGTAAAACGCCTTAATCTTATTACACCTCAATCGGTAGGTGTGTTCTTTAGTGTTGTGTGTGATGAAATGGAACGTACCCCAGAACTTGGCACTGCCCAGGGTGGGGGCAGGGGGCAGGAAAGAGTCTTCAGGAAATCACTTGTACAGTAACTCGAGTTGTGAACAGAAACAGCACGTTTTTCATGAATCACCGTTTCTGCTTGATAGAGCAACTGAAAGACGAGCCGCAGTTATCGGACTTGGATTTGGGCAGACACTTTCTGCAAATCGAACAAAGCGAACCTGTCAATTCGGAGAACATAAACGACGTTATTCGTCCCCAATGGTTACATTTGAACTTTCAAACGAAAATGAGAATTTCAGGATTTTTGACGGCTTCCCAATACTCACCCACTTTTCCGATGATGTGTGTGGTGAGATCCTAATGGGTGTGATTTTGATGTTACAGAATTAAATGTGTCAACGTTTGGAAGATTTGCATTAGTCGGGGAATCAATAGTTTTTAAGTGACCACCGTGTGACATTAGGATGTGTTGCGTGTGATGACACATGGGCAAATGATCCATTCCCAGTGTAAGACGGACCAATGGATTTTATGTAAATAAGCATGAAAAGTTGACTGGCACGGTTTCAGATTCCACATCGAAACTAACCTTTAAGCAACTACTGCTTGTCAAGCTTTGTTAGGATACCAAAGAAGAATATTCCTAATGAGCTGACCAGGCTATTTGAATATTCCCCCCTTTTCCAGCCGCATATGTAGGTGAAGCCTGAACGTCTTCATATACTTCAAATAAAACAACATATTGCAACAAATTGAATGCAGAAACGTGGGTGAGAATCCAACTTTTATTAAACTTAACTTTAAGATATATGCAAAAAGCCCCCCTTTCTCCCTCTCCACCTCTCCCTCTGAAAATAAATAAATAAACTTTTTAAAAAGTGGTGGCGGGGTGCCCGCTGGTGGCTCAGTCTGTTGGCGTCCATCTCTTGGTTTTGGCTCAGGACGCGATCTCACGGTTCACGGGTTCAGGCCCCGTGTTGGGCTCTGCACGGACAGCACGGAGTGTGCTTGGCATTTTCTCTCCCTCTTTCTCTCCCCCTTCCTCTCTTTCTCTCTCCCTCAACATGAATAAATAAACTTAAAAAAATATATTTGCAAAAATGAGAAACAATGTCACTCTCTCTTCTTACCATTTTGTAAGAAATTAGTTATCTTCCATAAAAATATATTATAGCTCATAAAATATATATGTTAATGTGTAATGGGTTTTATTGGCATTTCAAATAATATTTTTTAAGGCCCTTACTTTCAAGTTTCTAAGATGGATGTAATACAATGATAGAAGTTCTTTGGAATCTTCAGTCATTTTTAAGAGCGTAAAGCCTTTTGGAGAGCAGATCATTGAACTAGAGATCTACTTAGTAACAGGCTTTGTATTTAAAACAGAATACTAAAAGGAAGAAGCCGCCAAATGGAACAAAATTTAAAATGCATCTGCAATCAAAATAATATATTTTGTAAAGAGTCCGCATATTCAAGGGGGCTCGTGGAGCCTAGTAAATCGGAGATCTATTAAAGTCACAGGAGCAGGAAAAGGGATTAAAAAGGAGTTAAGAATGCTGATCGCTTGCGGCGGGTGTGCGTGGATCTACAAGTACAGCATGGGCTGAACGGGACAAACATCAGGAAATAAAGACATAAAGGACTTTCATTTTCCTGTTGGAGAAGTCGGCCTTTGCCAAGTCCAGCTCTCTGTGAGATCCGCGAAGGTTGTCGTCCTGGGCTCAGACCCGCCTCCCCGGCCCTGCAGGCGCGCCTCCCTAAGTGTCCCAGGCTGCCTGTGGCACTTGCCTCACCCACTTTGCTGGGCACCCCCTCCTATCTCTGTCCTTTCAGCAGGCAGCCTAGATGCTTTGTCTTCTCTGGGTTCCGTCACAGCATAATGATAAATCCACGGGGGTCATTAAAACCCAGTTCGATGACTATCGGCCTGGGTATGACTCAGAAAGTCCTTGACGGTCCCGAACCGCGATACATGAGGAAGAGTAAAATCCAACGGCTAAACTTCTAAAATGTCTCCCGAAAATAAACCAAAACAAAAGTCTTTCGTCTGTTTCTGTAGAGTGATCTCGGAATGTCTGTGGCTTGTTCCGATGAGTGTATATTTGGGGTCCATAAGACAGGCTGATTGAGCATAAAGCTTCGCCATCAAGGGCGGATGCTCTACAGGACTCGGTAAATAGCTTCCTTCCCCCCCTGAGCTCTGCCTCTCGGGACAACTAATCCGCAGAACCACGGACAGAAGGCCACATGATCTCCGCGTGGGCTCCGATGACTTTGGGAGGGAGGACAGCTCAGCCGAAGACCAAAGTGCCTGTCAATTCACTCTCCAAGGTAGACCTTGGGACGGTCCCCCGGAAGGAAAGTTCAGGGCACAGGAGACATGTGCCTACTCATGTCACTCCCTCTCATTGTTGAAGGAGGAGCCCTCGACTCAGTATTTTTGACAGGGGAGCTCTGTCTCAGTGAGATACGAGAACAGGGCTTCCAGGGGTCTCTGCCTGCATCGCACTCAGACTCCGAAGAGAGGGTGGGAGGGAGGCCCAAGGCGCCCAAGGGAAGTCAGCCCGGGGGGGCCTGGAGACCCGCAGGCTCTCCTCCACACTTGATGACAACGACAGCAAACACTCGTGTCCTGATTACTCTGCCAGAAACAGTTTTAAGCACATTAACATACGTTGGGGTTTTTTAGAATTTTTTTAAAATTTATTTATTTTTGAGAGAGAAAGAGAGCACAAGCAGGGGAGGGACAGAGAGAGAATCCAAGACAGGCTCCCAGTTCTGAGCTGTCAGCACAGGACCCGATGTGGGGCTCGAACCCATGAACCATGAGATCATGATCTGAGCTGAAGTCGGATGCTCAACTGACTGAGCCGCCCAGGAGCTCCAACACACTTTCATGCTTAATCGTCATTTCAGCCTCACTATTTTTTCCCCTTTACATACGAAAGAACAAAACCACAGAGAAGATAAGTAATATTCCGAAGGTCTCAGAGCTCTTAGATGGAGGATTCGGACATCTCTGAATTGATACGAGTTTTAAAAAATATTTCACTGGGGCGCCTGGGTGGCTCAGTCGGTTAAGCGACCGACTTCAGCTCAGGTCATGATCTCGCGGTCTGTGAGTTCGAGCCTCGCGTCGGGCTCTGTGCTGACGGCTCAGAGCCTGGAGCCTGCTTCGGATTCTGTGTCTCCCTCTCTCTCTGCCCTTCCCATGCTCATTCCCTGTCTCTATGTCTCTCAAAAATAAAATAAAAATGCTAAAATAAATATATATATATATATATTTCACTGACAGCTAGGGAAGAAAAGTAGTTTTGAAATTTGTCAATAATAATTTTTCTTGGGTTTTGCGATCGCCGTGGTAGCTGACATGGGGCTCGGCACACGAACAGGGAACCTCTGTTTAAATTCTGTCACAGAGTACATTTTGTCGGTAGCCACCGTACCTCCGGAAGCGTGTCGTTATGATACAAAACCAGGTTTTCTTTGTTTCATCGTAGATTGTATTTTAGCAAAAACGGATTAGCCATCCTCTGACGTGGAGAAAGAGGTTTCAATCCGGCAAGTCCACGCCACCTGATTCCCCCTCCCGACTGGCGGCCCAGAAAATTACAGAGGATCCCGAGAGCAATCTTCCGCCAGATACACGTTCCTCCCCTTCCGAGGGGGTGAAGCCGATCGGAGAGGGAACAGTGAGTCACGGTCCTTCTGGCCCACACGGTCATCACCATGGCAACCACGGTTGCCAGGTGGAGAATTCTCTCACACATCGTAATTGCTATGTCCACTCTCCGCAGATAAGACGCGAAAAGATCCCCAGTTTCGGCCCGAACTGAAATCCTCCGAAGTAGCGAGCACAGAGTATTAACATCGTGACCAGTAGTAAGCTGTAATTATGGACAGTTATTGCTGCAAAACCCATGTGTATTTAGACACAATAATGCCGGATATTACAAATAAAACCCCTGGCTGGATATATTTACTGTCAAGATGGGTTACCTCGCTTAGTGACGAACGTGACACACATGAAAACAAGTGATGCTTTTAAAATTCTAATATCCTTCAAATAAGAAGAGAAACTGTGGCAATTTTAGTCTTTGGAAAGATGAGGATGCTTCCAGTTTCTCTGGAACAATAATGTGGAAAGGATATTATGGAATCTACCGGAGAAGGTTTTAGATGAGAAGGATGTTTGTTTGTGAATATGCCTAAAATCTGCAAAGAATGACGAAGCAACTCAGAAATAAATATCAGAGAAGTAAACGGAAATCATTGTTTTCCTATCGGTAGCGCGAAAGGGCACTAGAACCTATGCTGTCTTCCTATGGGATGTCTGAGCTATTTTAAATGTGTTTTCTTTTTCCAACTGTATTGTTTCCGTTTCTTCCATCTATGTGTCCGTGTGTGTTTGCAAAAGTGTATAAGGGTGCACGGACTTTAATTTCCTAATGTTTTCGATGCCAAGTACTTTGGTAAAAATGGCGAAAGAGCCCCGACAATGACCCCCGCCAGTCCCCATGGAGGCTGCCGGGAGCCGGGAGCAAGGCAATGCCAGACCCTGTGACCCTTCGCTCAAACCCCCTTCTGAAGGTGCTCTTGCTTTTCTCCTTTCATGTGAGAAGCCTTCTCATTTTCTTTCCTGAAAATGGGGTGTGCATTCAAAATAATTCCTCTGAAGGTAGAGAATGTTCTGGAGCCGAGGGACGAAGCGCCGAGAAAATCCTGCATCTGTAAACCTGACACAAGAGGTGTGGGCTTCAAAGAACCGTCAGCGGCTAAGGTGAACCATCCAGTTTCGGAGGAGCTCTTTGTAACCAAAAAGGGGAGGCTGGGTGCGGAAGACGATCCGATGGGGACAATGCGCAAAAGACTTGAGCGGGTGTTTCAGAGGGTGAAACTTGGGGCCGGCTCTAGGAGAGACGGACAAGCCGACTTCATGGCGTCCCTCCCTCTGAATTCAACAGCGAGTCCCGGACGGGGTGTGCAACCCGCTTTCTGAAAATTCTGCAGAGTGAATGGCAGCAGGCTGATTGGGGAAGGACCGCGAGGTTCAAAGTGCCCCCTAGATCACAGCTGTGTTTATCATTTCCTTTCCTTCCAGAATCACTTACTTGGCTGAGCTCAGATATCGACTAGAACCCGTAGTGTGTATTGGCTGGCGACAGAGCAGACTGAGACTCTTATCTCTTTGTGTTTTTTTTTAATTTTTTAAAATGTTTTATGTATTTTTGAGGGGGAGAGACAGAGAGAGAGACAGAGACAGAGCGTGAGTGGGGGGAGTGGGAGAGAGAGAGAGAGAGACAGACAGATCCAAAGCAGGCTCCAGGCTCTGAGTTGTCAGCACAGAGCCTGACTTGAGGCTCGAACTCATGAGCTGTGAGATCATGACCTGAGCCAAAGTCAGACGCTTAACCGACGGAGCCACCCAAGTGCCCCCCTCTGTGTTTTTAAAATATATATATATGTGTATATATATGTAATTTTATATAATATAATAATAATAAATAATGTAATTAATAAAATATTATATATAACAATATTTAATATAATATATAATTAATAATATATAATATATATTTTATATATATAGTAAATGCACGCACACACACTCTCCCTCAAGTGCTCGCCACACACCGCGTCAAGCTGCGAGGGTTCCAATACACATAACAGGATGAACCCTCTCAAGCTTAAACACGGCACTAACGTTGCAAAAATACTTCTCTTTCCTTAAACATTGTGACCGGAGCTCAAGCAATGCAAACCGCGATCGCAAATGATTTTCATGCTATTTAACACAGTTCACACCGCGAAAGGGTCGGCGGGAGCAGAAGTCCTGAAAATGTCGAGGTGACAGGAATGAGCAGTGTCTCTCATCCACGAAAAAGTCAGCCGCAGATCGGTCTTGTCCTGGATCTCAAATACAGCGGCGAGAAGAGTGGAGAGGGCTCCCCAAGGGCCAGAGACAATGGGCAAGTCCCCGGGTCTCTCCGCTGTCCCTTCTCTGTGGCCCCAGGCCCACGCAGTATCCCCGAAGCCACAACTCCCAGGGCAGGAAATGGTTTCTACAGCTGGAAGGAGCGAGACCCCAGGAGCGGGGGCAGCCCCCTGCAGCCCTCTCCTGTCCCTGCGTCTTCCCGTCACTGGGCCCAGGGTGCAGACAGTTGCCGCGATGGCACAGCAGTTAGGAAACCGAGACTCTGGCCTCCGGCCACAGAACAGAAGGCCGGCCCAGGACCAGAGGACAGAGACCAAGGGCGTGACCCCGCAGCACGGGGCGAAGTCCTGGAGTCACCCCCCAGCTTGAGAAGGACACTCTCGTGGGTTGCATGTGGGGACTTCTCCGGACAGCACTGCAAAGAGCTTGACACTAAAGATCTCGAAGCACCTGTTAGAACCACAGTCCCCATGAAAGGCCAGACACTTGAGAAGCGAATAGAAAGCTAGAGAATCAAAGGGGATAGAAAACAAATAGACAGAAGCAGCAAACGGAATTTTCACAGCCGAAAACCACAGGAGTGAAAATCGGGATGGGCTGAACGGCAGCAGAGTGGACAGAGCCGAGGAAAGCCATGGAGTCTGAAAATATACACCACCCGTTTGTGCAGAAGGGAGAAGCAGGTTTCGGAAGAGCGACGAACAGAGCCTCAGGTCCCTGCCGTGCGACACCAGAGAACCCAGCGTTCAGGCCGTCGGGGCCCCACTCGTGGAGGAAAAAAGAGAGTTGAAGAAATAGTAACAGAAAACTCCCAAATTTATCAAAGGTGTCGAATTAAAATAAGTCTGCGCTTACATAAGGAGAGGCTTTAATTAGCGGGAAAGATGATGGCACTGGCGAGAACCCGCTTTGATCTCGGAAATCTGCGATGACGCAAAACCCTACAGAAAAAGGTTTTCTTTTCCAGGGCACAGAAGGCGGCAGGCAGAAATTAGAATCTTCGGAGGGGCAGCTGGATGAGCCGGGGTGGGCGGGGGGTGGGGTGAGCAGCAGGCCTGACGGGAAAGGGTCTCCGCAGGGCGGGCCGAGTCCCAGGAGAAGCTGGGGAGGGTTGCGCCCGCCCTGGTGCGCTTGCTCTGGCGTGTGGGGGCCCCAAGCTCAGGGGTTTGGAGGAAGAGGGAGGCACGCTGAAATGGGTCGAGAAGAATTGGAGGGTGGGAACTAGGGAATTGTAGGCTCTCAGTCAAAAGACAAAGACTTCGGGAACTTAGAAACTCGGCAACCGTGACCGTGCACACTCTCAACAAAACCCATCTCCGATTATGGTCAAGAAAAGTCTTTTTTTTTTTTTTTAATTTTTTTAACATTTATTTATTCTTAAGAAACATAGAGACAGAGTGTGAGCAGGAGAAGGGCAGAGAGAGAGGGAGACACAGAATCTGAAGCAGGTTCTAGCCTCTGATGAGCCATCAGCACAGAGCCCGATGTGGGGCTCAAACTCACAGACCATGAGATCATGACCTGAGCCGAAGTCGGCCACTTAACCAACTGAGCCACCCAGGTGCCCCATGGTCAAGAAAAGTCTGGAAGGCGGTCAGAGAAAAACAATGCATTACCTGCAGTGGGACGAGTGGCATCCTGCAAAAGACAGAACTTTATCTACGGAAGATAGACGGGGGGTGGCCCGGGGTTAGGAGCCAGGGGCAGGCGGCCTACGAAGGAGAATGCCGTTGGCCGCGTGGGCATGCTGGGCCCTTCCGTACCCTGCTCGCCATACACGCACTCACAGGTACACCAACTCACGCCAGAAGTGTCAGTTCTGAGCGTGTCTCTTGGAAAAGTTAGGGAAAGGTTTTAGGAAGGTGTGCAAAACAACAGTCACCCGCACGAGCCGTTGGGGAAATGCAAATTGTGTCTTCTTCTTGCCGTGAGACCCGGGATTCCTCCCGCCCGCTGTCTCTGTCTCTGAAAACACGCCCAGCTTCTCCAAGGCGGCCCGCCTGCGGCTGCCTTGAGCCCCGGTTTGCTGGTGCCACACGGAGGGTTACCCGCTAAGACCTGGTCTGCTTCCATAGCGGGTCCTCGGTACCTAGAAAATGCCTAAGACACAAGCCGTAGGCTTCGGAGGCGTCTGGCGTCCGTGGGGAAGCAGGTGCAGGCCGCGGCGGGGGCCAGAGGCGGGCCGCGGAGGGGCTCCGGGGCCCCGGGAGAAGCGTGCTGGATGCCCCGGACGCAGGGTCAGCTGCCGGAGCGCAGGACAGAGGCCGGGGCCTGCGCGTCCCCGTAACCACTGGCGGGGAGGACCGGCGCACAGAGGGTGACCCAGTTCTGGCCCGCCGTGCGCCAGGGAGCCCTCGCGTGTGAACCGTCGCGGAAGAAAACAGGCCTCGAGCGTTTTCTCTCGTTGCTTCTCAAGGCCATGGAAACGGAACGGGAACCGGGAGGGCGCTCGGCCGGGGTCAGGCCGGGGGTCAGGCCGGGGGTCAGGCTGGGGTCAGGCCGGGGTCAGGCTGGGGTCAGGCCGGGGGTCAGGCCGGGGGTCAGGCCGGGGTCAGGCCCGGCGCCGGCGGCTCCGTGCGCTCGGCTCCCCGTGGGATGGATCGTTCTCTTCTCCCGCTCACGGGGCCGTAAGGGTTACAGAACAGTTGTCAACCTACTTTGTCATCCGCCAGCGGCCACGCCCGTGGGGAGGGCGGAGGCCTTCCCAGGTGCGGTCGTGACCTCGGGGCGCCCGGAGGTGGGTGCAGGCGCTCCACGCCCCAGATGGTTCTTTACAAACACCCGGGGCATCCGGAGAGACAGGTGGTGGGGGCGTGAGCCCTGGAACCATCCTGTCACAGCCGCCCCGGTCCCTCATCAGTGCAGTGACAGGAACGGTTTGGCACCGTCATTTCTTACGAGAGCTCGTGCATAGTTTTTTATTCAGCAAGATCGGCTTCTTTTTTTTTTAATGTTTATTTATTTTCGAGAGAGACAGAGAGACAGAGACAGAGAGAGACAGAGCATGAGCAGGGGAGGGGCAGAGAGAGAAGTACACACTGAATCGAAGCAGGCTTCAGGCTCCGGTTGTCAGCACAGAGCCTGACGTGAGGCTCGAACTCACGAATGGAGAGATCGTGACCTGAGCCCAAGTTGGACGCTCAACCGACTGAGCCCCCCAGGTGCCCCTCTATGACCTCAGTTTTGAAAGTACGATGATTGTGCAGGCACAGGGAAAATCCACAGTGACGGGCATCGAACACAGACAGAGAGAGATAGAGAGACGCAGAGATGGAGACAGAGAGACAGAGAGAGAGACGGGCAAAGAGAGAGAGACAGAGAGGGAACCTCGTTATAAGGCATCGGCTCACGCGATGGCAGAGGCTCGGCGAGCCCAGAATCGGACGAGGCGGCTGCCGGGTGAGGCTGTCTGCTGCCGAA
>PITB01028443.1:0-19025 GCA_004024585.1 Paradoxurus hermaphroditus | reverse complement strand
CAAAAAACAAAGCAAAAACAAAAAACAAAAAAAAACCATTTACTGAGCCTCAATAATGAGTCAGGCACTGTTCTAGATAAGACAAAGTCCCTGCTCATTCCGTATAAAGCAGTTGGCCCGTCTTGTCCTTCTCAAGCACAGCACGCTGTTTATCGCTGACTTCTTTTCGTTGTCTGTCTCTAACCAGAATGTAAGTTCCATGAGGGCAGGGACTTCAATAGTTTGCTTTGCCAGAGTGAACCCGATGACTCAGAATATAAACCTGGCACAAGCTAAAATAGGCCCGTGATAAGTATTTGTTGAATATGAAAGGACACAGAGATCAGAGAGGGATACCCAGAGAAGCAGAACCAGCTCAGCGGTGGATGCAGATGCTCAGAGACGCCCGATCAGAGATGATCCCGAGGACGGCGCCTTCAAGGCCACCAGAGCTTTCCTTTCTCTTAGGTTGCTAGGCAGGAGACTTGTTTGGAATGCTATTTTACCTTTATTATTATTATTCTTGTTTTAAAGTAATCTCTATGCCTAAGGTGGGGCTCCAATTCACAAGCTTGAGATCAAGAGTTGCGTACTCTGTCGATTGAGCCAGTCAGGTGCCCCTCTGTGTATTTTACTTTTTTTCTTAAGTTTATTTATTTTGACGGGTGCCTGGGTGGCTCAGTGGGTTGAGTGTCCAACTCCGGCTCGGGTCATGAACTCGAGCTTCGTGAGTTCAAGCCCCACAACGGGCTAGCTGTTGTCAGCACGGAGCCTGCTTTGGATCCTCTGTGCCCCCGCCCCGTCTCTCCCTTGCTCATGCTCCCTTTCTCTCGAAAACAAATAAACATTAAAAAAAAAAAAGTTTATTTATTTTGAGAGAGAGACAGAGACAGAGACAGAGAGAGCCAGAGCGAGCAAGTGACAAGTGACCAGGTGAGGGCAAGGGAGGGCGGGGTGGGGGGAGAGAGAATCTCTAACTGGCTCAGTGCAGAGATGGACACGGGGTTCAGTCTCACTAAACATGAGATCATGATCTGAGCAGAAATCAAGAGACCCACTAGCAACCGACTGAGCCACCCAGGCGTCCCTGCGTAGTTTACATTTTTAGGTGCCTTTTGATAATCAGAAATTTTAGTAGTCAAATCCATCAATCTTTTAGATTCTGTATTTTTTTTTAAAGTAACCTCCACACCCAACGTGGGGCTTGAACTCACAATCCAGAGATCAAGAGTCACACGCTCTACTGACTGAGCCAGCCAGGAACCCCAGATCCGTCCATCTTTTAAAAAACTGTTTGCGGTAGAGAAAGGGAGGGATGAGTAAGCCCGCAGAGTCCCACAGCCGCCCTAGGGGCCCTTCGCACTGTGGCTCAAGGCCTCCAGGTCCTGGAGCCTGAGAGGCAGTGGCTGCGGAGGACCCACTGGGTGCTCACACCTTGCCCTTCCTCCACCTCACCGCTAGGCCCCGCCTCTGGAACTGCTTCACCCTGAGGTCCCGCCCCCATCGGCAGCGCCCTCTTTTGGCCCCGCCCCTCACCGGCTTTCACGGGCGCAGGGGAACTAGATGTCTCTTCCTCTTGCCCAGAAATTGATAGTTAATATTCTGCCATCGGTGCTTCCATCTGGAGGGAGGGAAAATTGGACAGACAGGATAGGGGCAAGGCTCCGCCTCCCTCCAGGTCTACGCCCATTCCGTATAGCCCCGCCCCTTCCCTCCGCTCTCAGCAGACTCAGGCCCCGCCCCCTCCTCCCGCTCCCAGGCACCGTCAAGCCCAGCCCATCCAACCCCTGACAGGCCCTTGGGCTCTGAGGATCCGCTCCTTCGCTCAGGCCCCACCTCCCACCCCCCAACCCGCCCCTCCCCGTCCCACCCCTCCAGGGCCTCGCCCCGCCCCGCGCGCTCACGTGAGCCGCGGGCGCGCGCCGTAGCAGCTGGGCCAGCGCGCCGAGGGGACGTCTGCCAGGCCGGTGGCCCCCGGCAGCAGCAGCAGGTTGCGCGCCGGCCAGCGCCAGGCGGCGCCCGGCGGGCGGCGGCGCTGCGGGCTCAGCCAGTAGTCGCCCAGGCTGCGGCGGGAGGCAGGCGCCGGCAAGGCCGGGCCCCGGCAGCCCCAGAAACACAACTCCTGGTCCAGGCGGTGCGGGGGCGTGGCCCGGGGCCGTCTGCGGGGGAGACGGGCAACAATCACCCCGGGGAACTACGGGAGAAGGGGGCCAACTCGGATCCGACGCGGCGGGGCGTGGGTCAGAGCCCCTGTTGGTCGAGGGACACTTTAGAGAGATGGAGAGGGACACTAAGAGGGGTTGCATCGGGGCACTCAGGCCTGGACACCTCCTCCCCCGAGTGCGGGACCAGGCCCCTTTATCCCCGCCAACGCCCTTCCCGGGGCCCCCTCACCGGGACAGAAGAAAATTCACTACGAAGTGGGCAGTCTCGGTGAATAGCATGGCGTCCAGCCCGCCTGGCCCTGCTTCGGCCTCTTAAATACCTCCCGGGGGTGGAGGGGGAGGCCTGAAAACCCATAGTCCCCCCGGGACGGCTGTTTTTAGCAGGAGGCGTCAGCTGGCAGAGCGGGGTGGGGGCAGCACCAGCCCCTCGGGTGGGTGGGGTCTAGTCTATGGTCTGACTTCACCAGCTGCTTTGGTGGGAGGGGACCAGGCACCAGATTTCCAAGATCTCCGGAGACACTTCCCCACACACCCCCCCCCCAGGACCAAGGACAGAGGGGCAGAGGCAGCAAGAGGGGGCCGATGGCAAAAAGGTCAGCTGCCAGTTAGATAAACCGTCCCCATCCCATCCAGGGGGCTTCCAGCCTCTGCCGACAGACAGGCCCCCCGATGGCATGCTCAGGCTGAACCCACACCCCAAAAGGTGGCCCGGCTGCCAGGCTTAAGAGGCCTCTACCTCTCCTCCCGTGGCCCTTATGAGAGCCTTTTCCCTTGCTCCAGGGCACTTTCAAATGTCCCAGGCAGAAGGCTCCTCGGCCAACACGAGTTCGGGGTTCTTATCTGGAGACATCTGTGAAAGAACTTCTGGGCATCCAGGACCCCCTAAACTGTCTCAAAGTTCCAAAGACACAAATATTTCTGGGAAGAATTTAGAAAGGATCTGTGACAGCCTCCACCACCCCCCCATACCAAAAAAAGAAAAAAAGAAAGAAAGAAAGAAAGAAAAAAGTTCAAAGCCCTTGAGCTGGTCTAACACCCTCTTTTGGGAGGGGAAGCTGAGGTTCAGAGAGTGGCAGGAAAAAGCCAAAAGAGAAACCCAGGCCTCATACTACTCTGCCCGCCGGTACAAAGGATGAGACAACTCCTCTGTGCCCTTGTTCTGATCAGAGCATGGGGTTCAGGGCTCAGAGCTCAGGGCTCAGAGCCCAGGCTGGGCCCTGCTCCCCGACCCCCTGGGGATCCTGAGGAACGTGCTGGCCCGGCTCCCTTTCCCACACTGCCAGTTTGGGCTATTTCCCCCCCAGTGACTCACGCTGGCTGCTGGGGAGAGTGGGCAGCTGTTCCGAGCCCCCAGGGCCCAGTACAGGCCCTGACTTGCCCCCCAATCGTGCAGCCATATTTGGGGATTTTTCCTTCTCCGGGGAATCTCCCTCCCCACCCCCCAATCCCTTCCCCTTTTCCCTATCTCCAACCTCTCCCTCCCTGATGGCTCCTTCCCAGCAGCGAACAAACAGGCTCTAGTCTTTCCTATCTTTGAAAAAGAAGAAAGCGCTCCTTCAACCCCATGTCCTTCTCCAGCTCCCCTTCACAGCCAACATTCTTGAAAGAGTTGTGGACACACGCTGTTTCCACTTCCTCCCTCAGCCCCTGCAATCTGGCTTCCTCCCCCACCATGCCACAGGAACAGCTCGTCAAGGTCACTGCTGACCTCCTTGTTGCTAAAGCCACGGGATGCTCGTGAGTCTTTATCTGACTTGACCCCTTAGCAGTGGCTGACTTCAATACAAATACTCCCTCCTACTTGGAATACTTTTGTGTCCTTGTTTGCCTGGACACTGTGCACTCTTGATTCTCTTGCCATCTTACTGGGGGCTGCCACGTGGCAAATTTCTCATCCTTTGCTCACTGCCTAATCACGTCCCAACGGGATCGCATTGGTTCCCATGCTTGGGGTGTCCACCTGTGTCAGAGACTTGCTTCTCTCTTTCAGTTCTGATCTGTCTTCTCTGCCCTACACCTGTCTCCTGGGCATCCCTCCCACCCCCCTGGCCAGGTGTCCCGCCTCACAGGAAACATGCTCCCTATCTGCTCTCCCTCCTATGTTCTCTAGCTCGGTCATTTTTTTGGTTGCCGGTACCAAAAAAATCTGGCTTTTGTTCTAGGCTCTTCTCTCTCTTTCATATGTAAGCAGCTATGAAATCCTGTCCTCTCCAGGACATTTTATTTTACTTTAAAGTTTCTTTCTTTCTTTTGAGAAAGAGAGAGAATCCCAAGCAGGCTGTCAACGTGGAGCCCGATGGGCTCGAACTCACGAACTGCGAGATCGTGACCTGAGCTGAAATCAAGAGTCGGACGCCTACGACTGAGCCACCCAGGCGCCCTCACATTTAAAAAATCTAGTTGTTGCTTCTATTTCCATTGCTAATGAATGCCTGGTCCAATCCCATTGCCTTTCACCTGGGAGGCCACAGCAGCCTCCTGACTTGTCTCCCTGCTGCTACTCTCTGTCCCTTTATGTGGTCTGTTCCCCACGAAGCAGCCAGCGTTGTATTTCCAAAACATGAGTGTGTCCCTCTGGACAGTGTCTTCAGCACCAAGTTCACCCTTGGCACATACCATTCACAGTGCCAGGGACAGTTTCCACTCCGTGTCCTTGCCCGGGTAACTGTTGCTCATCTGAGATCCATTGGGGTAACCATTCTGGGCCTCCTAGCTGGCCCTGTCCCTTCTCCTCTCAGCACTGGGGCCTCTCCCCTGCGGACGTATCGAGCACTCACTAGCGAGTCTAATCTGCAGAGATTCTACAAACTCCTGAGCCCGGCCATTCTAGGCCCCTGGGATGTCAGGATGAACATGACACAGCCTCTGCCCTCAGTGAGTCCATAATGTAATGGGGGAAGACAGACACTCAACAGGGATCAAGAAACAGATAAGCAGGGGCTATGAGAAGGGATGGACAGGTGGTCAGAGGAGGCTTCCTTGAGAAGCGACAAGTGGTAGATGTCTGCAGGGTAGGTAGGGTTGGGAGGGAGGCTTTTCCAGGCAGAAGGAACAGCATGTTGAAAGGTGGGAAGAGCGTTATGTGAATTGTCTAGTGCCGCTGGGTAAGTGACATAATGAAGTCATTGACGAGACTTAATTAGGAGAATGGCATGGCTGGGTTTGTGGTCTTTATAAATAATTCTGGACCGGAGGCATCAAGCTAGGAAGGAAGCAGGGAGTTCAGTGAGAGGGCTGCTTGGCCAATGATGGGGTTCTGATTCAGGGCGGTGGTGGGGAGCTGGAGCATAGTGGCTCTGGTTGCCTGGACAGAAGGTGGGGGAAGAGACAGGGAATGAGAATGCTTTTGGTGTCCACACCCACCCTTGAGAGGCCAGTGGGAGCCGGGACACCCATGTCTCTGTGGTGTCCAACCTACTGACCTACCTGGTGCTTGGTTGCCTGTGTCTTCCCATGGGCCTTCATCCATCCTTTTCCCTAGAAGATCAGATCGAGGCCCCAGAGGCAGAAGGCTGCTGAGAAGGCCTCAGAGGAGGCAGAGGGGAGGAGAAAGGGGAAGTTGGGTCAGAGCCCGGATGTGATGGGGTTTCAGGGAAAGTGGCATCTGGGGTTTCCTCAGAGTCTGGAAATTCCACCGTCTCTGCTCCACCTTGAGACCCCCCCAATTCTGAGATGTTCAACCTCGGGGGCCCAGACCTTGGAAATCCTCCCTAGGCTCTCCGGCGGCTGTGGTTCTATATCTGAAGTGCCACATCCATTAATGGGTTCCCGAGACTCACCAGTCCCTAATGTCAGTGTGCACCTCCCACGAGCTGGCCGAATGCCCATTACCTGCAGGATCCCGTGCAATCCTCACAGTAACCCTTGGCGGCACATAGCTTATTCATCCCCATCGTACAATGAGACTTCCAGAGCTTAAGGAACTTGCTCAAATTCCCACAGCTAAGACGAGGCAGAACGAGGATTTGAACCAAAGTTTGACTGACATCAGAGACTGCTTTTAACTCTGTGCTATATTAAGCCTGTCGACCCCCTGGTTGATTGGCTCAGTAAGGGAAGGAGGCTTTGTGGGGTATTTGCTTGTGGTTGGGGTAGCTGGCCCCCCCTCCGTATCAAGCAACGGGAAATGGTAGTACTGACGTCAATTGTTGCCATGACGATACAGCAACCTTTTCCCTGCCATCTCCATGGTAACCTGGGGGTCCATCTGTACTTCGCCCCCTCCTTCTAAAAGGGGGTCCTTTAGGGAGGGGCTAGCTAATCGGGTGTCTGAGAGGCGAGTCAGGGGAAGCAGTGATTGGAGCATGCCCATTTCCCCAGGTCCCTCCGTATTCCTTGGGCCCAGAGAATAAAGTTGGAATCTGGGGGTCCTGCTTTGGGGTCTAGGGAGAGCTTTACCCTCAAGGGTGATGGAAGCAGCTCTCCCTTTTCCACCTGGGGATTCCCCTGGAAATGCCCCCCCCGACCAAGTTCCTAAGTTCATGAGCAGAACTGCTGGGAAGTTGGCAGAAGGAAGTGAAGAGGGATTCCCCAATCCTCTCGGAGGCTGGACACGGCCCAGCCCCTGGGGACATGACTGGCTTGGCTCTCTGCTGCCCCTTGAAGCCAGAGGTAGGAGCGGCAGTAGTAGCCAGCAGTAGCCTCTCTTGCTCAAGTGCCAGCAGTTCCAGAGATTCCTGCCTGCTGCCCTACGTGCACGAAACCTTCCAGCAGGGGTCATTAACCCCATTTTACAGATTTGGAAATGCAGACTCAGAGAGGCTAAGTACCTAGCCTAAGTTTGCGCAGCTAGTAAATGGCAGACTCGAGACTCAAATCTAGGAGTAGAATTTAGGCCGGTGGCTTTTCTGGGGGCAGGGGTGGGGCGGGGAGGAAGGAACAGAGAACAGGATGGAAAAGGAGAAGAGAAATAGGAGAGTGAAGTGACTCAGGTTGGAACCTGTCATGCTTCCTTGTCGGCTACAGAAAAAAAGCTCAAACTCAAGGCCTCCTTGATCCAGCTTGTCTTCTGTTAACTCGGCACTGGGTCCCCTGAATTCTGAGCTCTGCAGGGGCCAGGAATCTGTCAGAATCAAGCCTGGGTTCTCAGCACCTGGTGTGGCCCAGATAGGTGGGTTTCTACCAATGTAGAAAGGGACTGCGCTGACTTCCTGGAACTTGCCCTCTGTTTTCCTGCCTCCAGGCCTTTGCCCACAATGTTCCCTCCACCTAGTGGAGCTAACCAGCCCCAGGGGCTGACCCATCAGCTAGGTAGGTCTTTGAAATTTTTGCATCATTCACAAACGGGGGGTGGGGGAGGGGAGGGCGGGGGTGGGTGGGTAGGGGGTTGGGGGGGTGGCTGGCAATAAATCTTTTTTTAAAGGAAAGGAGGATTGAAAAGACAGGAGAAAGGAAAAGTGGGAAGGATTTAGTGCTTTGGGGATGGCAAAGTCCATGGAGATCGGCTGGTGCCTTTTTTCGTAAAATTAAAGTTTATATATTTATTTAAATAATCTCTCCACCCAGCATGGGCTCGAACTCACACCCCCAAAATCAAGAGTGACCGAGCAGGCCAGCCTTCCCCCACTTGCTTTTTTTTTTTTAAGCCAGCGAAGAAGGGACTTGCCTGAGTGAGGCTTTCCACCTGCTAGGCTATGTGAGTTCCCAAAGGGCCAATACCTGTGTCCTTCGAGTTCACTGCTGAATCCTCAGTGCCCTGCACAGGCCTGGCTGGTAGACTTGTATTGACCGAGTCAGGGACAGAGCCTGAACTAGAACCCAGTGGCCTGACTCCTGGTCACACTGTCCAAGGCCCCTCAATGCGGTGGAAGGGAGTTGTCACCCGGCTCCTGCCACTCCCTATCTCTTCTTTTCAGGCGTCTTTTCCTCCAGGTATACCCGATCTCTGCATAAGCTCTCTCTGCTTCCGGAAATGTTTTTTCTCCCTTCTGTGCCCATTATTTTCTGGTGATGCTGTCAATCACCTGGCCATGCTCCTACCTCCAGGGGAGGGGCTGGCCCAGCTCATCGGTTATAAGCTCCCATTTCCCTGACAATGATAACTAGCCAAAGGAGTGTGCATGTGACTTAGAAGGGCCAATCACTACCCTTCCCGAGGTCAGGTAAACTGAGACCAGGAGAAAGCACTCTCCCTTCCAACGGCAGATTTCCAAACTGCAGCAGCCATGCTTCCTGCCCAGAGGAGATAATCAGGGATTAGAGAGGAACAAAAGGGGCAGTCCCAGTGGGCCCAGCGGACACCCTGGCTCCCACAGTTCTTCCTTTAAGTTTAGGTGTCTGGAAAGTTTATATCCTTCCCAGCCACTTGAAACAATCCATTCCTTTTTGGCATAAACTAGCCTTAGTTGCCTGCCAAGGAGAGACCTTATCAGTACAGAGGCCAGTAATTTTTTTCTCTCTAAACTTACAGTGGCCCCCTAAGGAGGAGGGGTACTGTTTCCAGGGCCGAAGGTCCATTTTCTGCAGAGAGGCAGCATGGGTTGTTAGGCTGAGCAGGGCCTGCCCAGAGTTTGTTGGGAATGGAAACAGCTAGATTACTCTACTTAATAGAGAGTACCAAGAGCCCTGGGGGCTCTCTAGGAATTAGGGGTGGAGGAGGAGAGGAAGAAAGAGGAGGGAGAAGCCAGCACCGTGGCCGAAGCCAGGGATTCTTCCGGTGGGTGAAAGAGAAAGAGAGGCGTGGAAGGGCATTCGAGAACTAGGATGTTGGAAGGACCAGGCAGTGGGATGGTCAAGTCTAAAGTTTTCACTCCGAAGTAGACCTTTTTTTGGCAAACTGTCTCTCCTTTTTTTTTTTTTTCCCCTAACGTATATCCTTTTTAGAGGCCTCTGGGTGGCTCAGTCTGTTAAGCGTCTGACTTCAGCTCAGGTCATGATCTCATCATGGTTTGTGGGTTTGAGCTCAGCATTGGGTTCTGTGCTGAATGGTGTAGAGCCTGTTTGGGATTCTCTCTCTTTCTCTTTCTCTCTGCTCCATCTGTGCTTTCTGTCTCTCAAAATAAATAAACTTCCAAAAATTATAATGTATTTAAAAACATTTTGAAGTTTTAATTTAAAGTCCAATTAGTTAACCTCCAGTGTATTTAGTTTCAGGGGTGCAATATGTGGACATCCTGTTCTCTTTTAATAAGTCTCCTACATTTGGGACTGCCTGGGAGAGAATTTGTGTGGAGATAGAGCGCGGTGGTCCTTCTGGGTGACTGGAATTCTGAAGTGCTCTAGGGAGGGCTGGGACTTCTACCCCATGTGGATTAGGGGTGTTAAGTCATTTGTACTTTGATTTCAGGGGACAGGAGACTGAAACTGACCTTTGGGTTACGTATATTTTTTTCTAATATTAAGATAACACAGGGGCGCCTGGGCGGCTCAGTCGGTTAAGCGTCGACTTCGGCTCAGGTCATGATCTCGTGGTTTGTGAGTTTGAGCCCCGCGTCGGGCTCTGTGCTGACAGCTCAGAGCCTGGAGCCTGCTTCCGATTCTGTGTCTTCCTCTCTCTCTGACCCTCCTCTGCTTGTGCTCTCTCTCTCTCTCTCTCTCTCAAAACTAAATAAACATTAGAAAAAAAAAAGATAACACAGGCTCATTAAAGCAAAATTGCAAAGTGGCAAATACTTGTTCAGCTCAATGTTATACCTCCAGGCAGCTTAGGGTCATGGACCCCCTCTCTCCCCACCCCCACCATGGATGGATTTGAGAGTATTAAGTCAGAGGACACTGAGGAGTGGGCTAGCCTATCCACCTATAATCTGGGGGAACCCCGGAAAAGTCTCTCAAGGCTCAGTTCCCTCACCTATAAAATAGAAATGAGAAATCAGTCTTTCAAACGATTTCCTTCGCTTTTTTCTGGTCCCACCTTTCTGAGGAGAAATCACAGCTCCGAATGGCCTGGGAGGCCCTTAACCCCTCCGGCAAAGCCAGAGGTGCCCAGGGTCCCAGAACAGCAGGTAGCAAAATCTAATTCCATCTTGGGAGAATTTAATGGGCCTGGTGTGGGCGGCCATTCTCTTGATTCTAAGTCGTCTGTCCCAACAAGTTGTCTCTCGAGTCCAGAGCTTCTCTGGATCCCCAGAAGGCGGCACAGCTATCCCAATTTCGCCGGAGCACCAAGGAGAGGGATGAGGAGAAGGACGAGGGCTGGGTGGAACGTTGCCCTGGAAGGGGTCAGGACCAGTAAGAAATGGGAGAAAGGCTTGGAGCGGACTGGGAGGGCGGGCCTCTAGGGCTGGGAACAAGGGAGGAGGTGGCCGAAAGGAAGGTGGTATTGGATGGGGCAGAGGAGTTTGTGGGCCGATCGACGGGATAGACATACACGGCCAGCCCGGAGTGGAAAGAACAGTTTATGCTGTGCTTTATTAAAATGTGCATCATTCTTTTATTTTAAAATGTGCATCATTGTCTCGTGCTCGGCGCGCGCGACCTCAGCGTGGTGGCCCGCGGCGGGCCTCGTCCCCGCCCGGCTCCCGCGGAGCCGCCGTGCGCAGGCGCCCTCAGGTGGCGCGGGCCCGGGGGCTCCCGCCCATGGCCAGGTAGACGTCGATGGGCACGTGCAGCAGTGTCAGGCAGTGGCAGCCCGGGCAGCGTCGAAGCGGCCTGGGGAAAGCGGGGCCCGGCCCGTGCTGTCGGGAACGCGCCCGGGGGTGTGCGCGCGGGCCCCGCCCCCCGGGTTCCGGCGAGGCCGCGGGGGCTCTGACGCGGCGGCGGGGGTCTGGGGAGGGCCAGCGGACCCGGGCCGCCCGGAGCTTCGCGCGGCGGAGAGAGCGGGGGCGGCAGGAGGGACCGCGGGGAGGGCGCTGGTCTCACCTGACCGGGTTGTGCTCCGTGGCTACCGGCTCCGGGCTGTCCTGGGACTCGGGGGCGGCGGCAAGGCCAGGGGAGTCTCCGGCCTCAATGGGGAATCTCCGACCCTGCGAGGGCTCCTGGGCACTCATGTCCAGGCCCTGGGGCGCTCTGCGCGAGGAGTGGCGGTCAGGCCGCTCCCGGGCCTCCGGGCGCCGCCTGCCCGCGCCCGCCCCCTGGGGCCGTTGCTCACCTGCCGGAGGCCGAGGCCGGACCCAGGCTGGAAGCAGCTGCCCGACCCCTGGCCGCGGGAGGACGCTCCGGTCCAGGCGGAGCCGGGCAGGTGTCTGCGGCGCGCCGCGGCCCGGGCGTCGAGGGGGCGGGCTGCATTGTGACCCGGGCCGCGGCGCGCTGACCTCACAGAGCCCGTTCCTCTCGTCGGGAACCCCCCCGCCCCCGCCGCCGTCCCGGGCCGCCCGGCACTCAGCGCGGCCGCGAGCCGGGGCTGGAGGGCCCTTGCCATGGCGCCTTGGCACTGGGTCGGGCAGGTCCCCCGCGGCCCGATCCGGGCGCAGGACGCGGCGGCAAGCAGCCGCGAGGCGGCGTCTAAGAAAAGGAGCCCGTCATCCCTGGAGGCGCGCAGACGCCCGGGAGCGCCCCCGGGCGGGCTGCGGCTCCCCGCCTGGCGCGGGGGCGGGGCGCGGCGGAGACTTAGCCCGTGCTGGGTTTGGTAGTGGTGATGGTGAGGACAGGTAAGGGCACTGCCCATTTTGGCCAAGGGTCACACAGCATTTACATCACAATTGGGCCGGAGTTTTAAAATGTCTGGTCCTCTGCCTCCCCACCACCCGTGGCTGCTGTGTCCAGACGGAGAATGTTCTAGCGCTGGGGGCGGCTGCGGATGAAGTCCTTGGGGGGAAAAGGAGCAGGCCAAGGGCGATGGTGGAGTAGAGCTGCCTCACAGAGGCAGCATGAGCTGAGAGGGTGACAGGAAGGAAGGAGGCGCTAGACAGCATGGAGGACTTTCTGCTCTCCAATGGGTACCAGCTGGGCAAGACCATTGGGGAAGGGACCTACTCAAAAGTCAAAGAAGCATTTTCCAAAAAACACCAAAGAAAAGTGGCAATTAAAATTATAGACAAGATGAGAGGGCCAGAAGGTGAGCTGGGGCCCCTTTGGAGGAAGGGAGGGCTGGTTGAGGCGGGTGGGCACTTCCACCAGAGGGAAGGAACATCCCCGCCTCCCCTTTAGTCTGGAACCAAGGAATTCAAGAGTTGGTGGCTCTGGTGGAGGTCGCTGGGGAACAAAAGGATGCTGTGAGTCCAGGAACATCACGCCCTCCAAAACCCAGAATTAGGGTCATTAGAACCAGAAGCCCAGCCTGCCGGCCTTCCCCGTACCAGGAAGGAGACAGAGATGGGCAGAGAGACCCGGGGCCTGGGCTGGGGGAGGGCAAGAGCTGCGGCCAAGGCAGTTAGGGATGGGGAAAAAGGAAGACAGGGCTCATGGGAAGAACCGTGGGTCAGGAGGCAGGGGTGTGAGGAGATGGCAAATTAGGCCTCATGACTGAGACTCAGTGGTTTTGCCTAAAAATCCCCAAAGCACTTTGATATCCATGGTCTCACGGGCTGCTCACAACGGTCCTTGAGGATGGCAGGGAGTAGTTCCTTCCTTCGAATAATGTGTTAACTACACAAATAAAAAAGTGGTGAACATTCTTTGGAATGTCCATGTAGCTAGACGTTTAAGACTGTTAATGGGAACCCAGGCACAAGACCCAGACGTGGTGGGCAGAGAAACCGGAAGGCAGGGGACCGGGGTGAAGGGTTATGCCCTCCTGGACCTGAGACCCCATCTTTTTTCCCCTTATTTCCTCAGAATTTATCCAGAGATTCCTGCCTCGGGAGCTCCAGATTGTCCGTACCCTGGACCACAAGAACATCATCCAGGTGTATGAGATGCTGGAGTCTGCTGACGGGAAAATCTACCTGGTGATGGAGCTGGCTGAAGGTGGGGATGTCTTTGACTGTGTGCTGAATGGGGGGCCGCTTCCCGAGAGCCGGGCCAAGGCCCTCTTCCGTCAGATGGTCGAGGCCATCCGCTACTGCCATGGCTGTGGCGTGGCCCACCGGGACCTCAAGTGTGAGAACGCCTTGTTGCAGGGCTTCAACCTGAAGCTGACGGACTTTGGCTTCGCCAAGGTGTTGCCCAAGTCACGCCGAGAGCTGAGCCAGACCTTCTGCGGCAGCACCGCCTACGCCGCCCCTGAGGTGCTGCAGGGTATCCCCCACGACAGCAAGAAGGGCGACGTCTGGAGCATGGGCGTGGTCCTGTACGTCATGCTCTGTGCCAGCCTACCTTTTGACGACACGGACATCCCCAAGATGCTGTGGCAGCAGCAGAAGGGGGTGTCCTTCCCCACTCATCTGGGCATCTCGGCCGAATGCCAGGACCTGCTCAAGCGGCTCCTGGAACCAGACATGATCCTCCGGCCTTCAATCGAAGAAGTTAGTTGGCATCCATGGCTAGCAAGCACTTGATAAAAGCAATGGCAAGTCCTCCCCAATAAAGCAGGGGGAGAAAGCAAACCCAAAAACCCGCTTCTAAAATGGTGATATATATTTTACACTTTAAGTTTTACTTGTGTCCTAAAACTTATACCTACACCTTCCCCAGCCTTCTCTCTCTCTTTCCCTTTAAACATCTTTGTGGAACCAGAGGGCCTCATTCAGACTTCCCTTTTATTACAGCTAACAAGTGATTTTCACACAGGTGTTGTAACTAAAGTTAATTAAAAACAGACCCCAGGATCATACACGTACAGGGGGAGGAGAGGAGAAAAATGACCAAGAGCCACTGGAACCCCCGTTGCTGCAACTTCCTTTCCGAATAAAAGCAGAAGCGTTGGGAATGCAGAAATGGCCTCTTGACTCCTTGTCTTGGTAAGAGGCCTGTCAGGGGCCCTTCTCCCTGCCTCATCCCAAAGTCTAAGCTGAGTCTGAGATGAGGACCAGGGATTTCCTCAGGACCCAGACACCACCCCCCCCCCCCCCCCCCCCCCCCCCCCCCCCCCCCCCCATCCCCGCCCCTTCCCCAGGCTCCAAGCAGGAAGCCACCCTGCATCCTGCCCTGGCTCCAGGGTGACTGCTGTTGGGGACAAGAACGGACCCCCAGACACCTTCCAGCTTCTGTTGAATCTCTTTAATGCTGTTAACGGCAAGTCTGGAAAAGGTTCAGGACAAAGTTCTTTTTTCTTTCTTTTTTTAATTACAAAACTAACAGCTGTTAGAATCTTTTTTTTTTTTTTTTTTCCTTTTTTCTTTCCCTGGCTACAAAATACTCTGGGGGAGATGCATTATAATTTAAAATATATAATATTGCACAAACAACCAAAAAGTTAATTAAACTAAAGAAATAATTACAAAGAGAAAAAACCCCATCCCATCAAAAAAAAAAAAAAAAAAGATTCTCTCCGTCCCACCCCCCCTCACTGAAGGCTTCAAGTGGGAGTGACCACCACTCTCTTGGCGTACCTGACCACCATCCCTTGAAATCATTGGTGAACACACCAGATTATGTACAAGCATCACCAGAGCAGCAGCATGAAGCACCAGGGTCTCCAGGGATTCCTGCAGCCCCTCAGGCCTCCAAGAGAGGAAGAGCTTTACCAGAGTGGAGGCTGAGAGCCACAAAGACTGGGTCTGTCTTCAGGAAGAAGAGCTTTTGCAGAAGCCTGATAAGAGTCTCCAGAGGTTCGCCCCCAGCGTATCCCTTCGAGAAGCAGAAGGGGTGAGGTGGAGAAGTTGGGCTTACCAGAGTTGTAAGTACTCGGCTTTGATCGCTGCTCTGTACCGCTGGTAGCTGGCTTGTGTCCTAAGCTACAGGGGGGTCGAGGTGGGTAGCTGGCTGGACAAGGTGTCCCGCCAGGCAATGCACAGAAGGGCCTGAAGTGACCCCCTCCCTTCTCGGGGAGGGGGAGAAAGGCAAGAGCCGACTCTTGCAGGTGGCACGGCTGGGCTAAGGACTTGGGTGCATCTGACATGAAGAAGCCCTGGGAGAGACGGTGGGGACATGCCAGCCTGGGCTGGACAAAAGGGAAAGAGGTGGGAACTCGGGGTTTGGTCTCTAGATTCGGAACCACAGGGAACCTTCCTGGGAATGGAGAATGCCTGGGAAGGGGAGATTCCCGAGAGAGGCAAATTTCCCAGAGCCGAATGCCTCTCACTCGCTGGGATAGGAACCAAATGTGCGCGCCATCCCTGTCTAGCTGGGACAGGTGGGATGGCCTTCCTTGCCTGCTTATGGGTGGACACTGTTATCGCAGCTTCCTCTGAGAGACTGGTGCTTAGCTCCTGCACAGGTAGAAGGGCTAGCGTTACCCCTTTGGGACTTCCCAGCAAGAGTCCCCAAGAACAGTGGGTGTTCAGCAGAGAAATGTAGGCTCTTCTGGTGAGGGGGGGTAGGGCTCCTGCCCCTTGAGTCATCCTATGGTTGGCACAAGTCAGAGTTCCTGGTTTGAATTTAGTGAGCCCCTTCCCAGGTGTGGGCAGAGGCCCAAAGGACCAGCAAAGAGCCACCCAGAGGTCTGGTTGACAGAGGCCATTGGGGGGACATTCTCAGTCAGTGTCTTCCAGGGCTGGGCTGAGGCGAGCGAGGGGGTGGGAGGTTCTGTGGGCGGGGGAGCTGCGCGCTCTGGCCCCTCATTCCCAGTCCTCCCACTCTACGTCTTCCAGCTGCGGACAGGAGGGGATAACGGAGAGCACAAACACGTATTTACTCCTCTGAGTCAAGCCCAGACCCGACCTCCCCTTGCTGCCTCCATTTTCGGACAGCCCTCCCCTGAACATCGCCACCCCCCCCACCCCCATCCCCGCGCCCCTGCCTTGGCCCACACCCTGCCCCCTAGGAGAGTGAACCGATGTCTTAAGGAACACGTCTGGGAGCAGAGCTGCCCTCTTCCTGAGGGGCAGGCTGCTGCTCTGATCATTCCAGACCCAAAGGAAATGGTTCCACCAGTCAACACTGGACGCTGGGAGGGGGCATCCTGCCTCCAGGAACCAACTCAGCCGATCCCTTAAGGGAAACGAGAGTGGCCCCATGACCAGAAACAAGGTGGCGCTGCCCTGCAGGTGCTCACGCGCTCTTCCTCAGGGGCTCCGGCGCCCTAACTCTGGCTGCAGTCTCCCCGGGGAGCTTTCTATTGGCCTGCTGTCAGCTGACCCCGGTCCGATGGGTTGTAGAATGACTGCTTGGGTATACGGTGGCCAGGTTTTACAGAGGGCCGCGAAGACCCAGAAGGCATCAAGCCCCTGTGACACGATAGGGGACCACGGGCCTTCTCTGCCCTGGGTACAGTGAGGTCACAGAAGCAAAATCCTCTCGGGTAGGTCTCTACCTCTCCCTAGGCTTCAGTTTTCCCATGAGGCCCTGCCTATGTTTCCAACCTGTTCGCCTCTTTGTGGCGGGTCGATGAACGACACGATGGGAGGAAGCATGTGGCTCCAGTGTAACAGTGGGGGTAACACTGACTTGAGTCAGATGTCTGGGCTGGAGCCTCGCTCTTGTCACTTAGTAGCTGTGAGAGCTTTTTTCCCTGCCTTCCCTTCAAAATGACTCATTCTTGATTCTGGCAGGTAATGAAGAGTAAGAGTAGTAAGGCCTCTGAGCTTCTATCTGGACTGGCTGCTGTGGTGGCTCCGGTAACGTTCGCTGAGTGCTCCCGTGTTCCGGGCACGATGCCTACCATGTCTACGTGCACTGCCTCTCACAGCTTATGTGCTTCTAAGATCAGTTCTGTTTTCGACGGGGAAACGGAGGCTCAGGTTAAGTGACTTGCCCTAGAGCACAGGATCTTTTGTCTCCAAGGCCAGGAGTCTGCTCAGGTCCCATCCCTGGGGACCGCGAATCAGAAGATCTGGGGCAGGGTTTGGAGTCTAGAGTTTTTAGCAGTTCCTCGGGTGACTCTGATGCAGAGCTAATGTCAGGAACCCGCTCACCATCCGCCCTGGAAGTGAGGGGAGCCTGCTGATGGAAACCGCTCGGGGCCTGAAGCTGCCATCTCAGGGCGGAACAGGGAGCCGCCCTGCTGGGGCGGTTGGACTTGACGGGGGGAGTCCTCCCACACTGGGATCACTGGGCTGGCTTCCCTGTGGCCGGCCAGGCCCACTCACCTCCCCAGAGGCGTCCACTTTGGAGAGTGCCATCTGCACTTCTTCTTCAGTCATGTCCAAGTCAAAGTCCTTCTCCCAGTCCTCGCTGATGTCCGTGCTTGAGCCTGAAACCATGATCCACAGCGTGAAAGGCGGGAAGGGGTACATACGAGCAGGTTGTAGCTGGGGGTTACGGCACTCTTTAAAACGGCCTGGCAAATATACATCAAAGGTCTCACATTCTGCTGTCACTCTGGCTCAGTGATTCCACTTTTAGGAATCTATTCTAAGGAAAAATCTTGGATTCAAAGATTTAGCCAAACAGATGTTCACTGTAGTGCGGTTATAGTGATGAAAATTTTAAAAACCTGAGTCCACTGATAGGGCATTACAAAAGTAAATAAATGGTACGGTCACATAATGTGGCTTTTAAATATTAGGCTGTAGGGCGCTTATACGTGTGGCAAAATAGTCTAAAACTAGTAAGTGAGGAAAAGTAAGTTACTAAATAGTGAAGAAGCACTTTGGCCCGGAGGCTCCCAGGAGCCATAGAAATCTTCGAGAAGACATAAACAACGAACCTCCTCCTCTTCACTCACTCCTCTCTACCTGCACTGACCTCGTTGCTCCTGAAACACACCAGACACATTCCTGCTTTAGAGCCTTTGCGTGGGCTGTTCCTTGTACCTAGAACTCTCTCCTCAGACATCCACAGGCCAATCTCCTCATCTCCTTCGCGCCTTTGCTCCAATCGCACCATCTAAATGTGGCCCGCCCCGACCGCCTTACTTTAAACTGCAACCCACTCCCGCACTCTTTCTACTTGGTCTTTTTCCCATTGTATTTATCACTTTCGAATGTATTACATTGTGAGACTTCATATGCTAATTGCCAATAACAGGGGAGCTAGAACGGGAGCTCCCGAGGAGGGCAGGGATCTTTGCTTCCCTTTCCTGCGTATGCCAAGTGCCTCCAATACAGAGTTTGCACTCAGCGATGTTCATGGACCCTCTTCTGAATCAGGGCCGGCAAACTCTGGCCCCGGGACCAAATCCAGCCTGCTGTCTGCTTTGGGGAATTCAGTTCTGGAACACAGCCCTGGCCACTTGTTTACGTACTGCCTATGGCTGCTTTCCTGCCACAACAGCAGAGCTGAGTGGTCCTCACAGACTTACGCACCCGAAGCCTAAAATACCTGCGATCTGGCCCGACATGGGAAAAGTCTACTCATCCCTGCTCTGGGTGCTTTTGATGCCTGCTAAGGGTAGCAGTCACTGCTCTAAACATTCATGATTTGGGTAGGGCCTCTTAGAGGCAACATAAAAAAATGTACATGTGAAAAGTTTTACTAAGAAGAAAACTCCAAAAAGAGGATTTTAAAAAAGCATCTGCAGAATAAAAAGTATATGTAGTATGAGTCCATTAAAAAAATACGCTCACAGACGCTTGCACACAGAGAGAAAAGATGTGTAAGAGGCCCGCAAAAATACTAACAATAATTACCTCCAGGTGATGAGGTCGTGGGGTGATTTTCTTGTTTTTTTTTTTTTTTTTCTATAATGAACAGAGACTACACTTTGTACCTTTTTTTGTCTGTTAGAATTGAGAGTGGGTCTCACTCTCCCAATGGCGCGACCGGTAAACATGCCCTTGTTTCTTGTACAGCTTGCTCCTCACCCGGCCCCCAGACTCTGAGGCCTCCCCCAAGTCCTGCCCGTGTGCTCCTTATGAGGGGCCTTGCCCTGTTCTCAGTTCCTAGCCACAAGCATCCTGGGTCTCCGGAGCCATGCAGACCTGGGTGGAATTCCTATCTTTTTTTTTAATCTATTGTGTAGTCTTGGGTAAGTTATTTTGGGCTGCAGTCTATTTATAAAATAAGGATAAATCCGCCCTCTTTGCAGAGAACCGCAGGAGGAGCTTATGACGCCTGCCTCCCCATCCCCCTTATTCAGATTCT
>PITB01028442.1:0-19067 GCA_004024585.1 Paradoxurus hermaphroditus | reverse complement strand
CGGACACCAGAGGCCATAATCTACTTTTGTCAACGTAGTCAGGAGAGGGAGAATTCAAGATAGAAAATCAAATTGGATATCCTCTCTACATTAATCTGTGTTATTAGAAGACTATATTCTCAGAGTAAAAGTAAGTCCGGATTATTATTATTTTTTAAATTTTTTAATGTTTATTTATTTTTGAGAGAGAGAGAGAGCACACAGACGGGAGAGAGGCAGTGAGAGAGGGAGACACAGAATCTGAAGCAGGATCAAGGTTCTGAGTTGTCAGCACAGAGCCTGATGTGGGGCTTGAACCCACGAACCATGAAATTGTGACCTGAGCCGCAGTCAGATACTCAACCGACCGAGCCACTCAGGTGCCCCAATAAGTCAGGATTAAATTTATGCCCTCCTTAACCTTCCAGTGACTTCAGTAACTCTGTGATCAGAAAAAGCAAGAAAAAGAAAAAAGTCGTCCTAACAATTAGTAGCCTACCTATGGGTAGGTCTTGTATGGCTTTATATCTGAGAATTGTTTACCCAGAAGACTCAGGATTTAAAGAAGTTTCAAGGGAGTGGTGCCCCTAGATAGTAGGAAACACTGATAATCTTAAGATCAAGGTATATTTTTACTCGGCTTCAGGGAATGCTTACAGGTAGTTTCACAAGTGTAACAGCACATAGTCAAGAGTAACCAAGCACACAAGGAAATAAGGTTTGCATGAGGAGTAACCAGAATAAACAATGATGAGGGAGAAGAAATATATGAAATACACATGCTCAGACTGCAGATATGGAAGTATCAGGTGCAGATTATAAAACAGATATGTTTACTAGTTGTGTGGGAATAAATGAAAAGTTGAAAATATCTGTGGTGGATATATCTGTGTGGAAACTATAAACATGTCAGTGTGTTTTTAAAGGAATAAATAAAACTTCTAGAGATGAAAAACACCAGAGTCAAAATAAACTCACAGTGTATAATTTTGGCATCAGATTAGGCATGACAAAAAGAAGGAGTGAAGTGGAACACATATCAGAAGAAATTACAACAATGTATCCCAGAGAGATAAAATGATGGACAATAAAGAAGAGAGTGAAAGACTCATGGGAAACAGATGGAAGTTTAGCTTTTGTTTCATCAGTATTTCAGGAGGAAAGACAGGGACAGAGGCAAAGACGATATTTGACAAGATACCTGATGAAGACAGTGATCCGCAGATTCAAGAAGCCCAAGGAATCCCAAGAAGGATAAACACAAACATCTAGACGCGTCATAGTGAAAGTACAGAATGCAAAGAATAAAATCATAATTCATCAAATCTAGGATGCCACGGGATGTAAGACTCATCCTGAATGTCATAGATGGTAAAAAAAAAATGTGCCTTAGAATTGGTGAAATATGGTGGTGGGAGTAGTAGCAGCAGCCTCAGTAGCAGCAGGAATGGGGATGATTGTAGCGTTAGTAGTAGTGCATAAATATAGTGCTCACCAGGTACCAGATGCAGATTTCATCCTAATAACCTTATGAAGTAAATATTATGATAATTATTTTCTTATGTAATATATATTATATAATAATATAATTTCATTATATTAACATGTTAACATAATTATGTTAATATATTTTATTAAATAAAATATATTATTATCATCATCATTACTTAGATGAGGGTACAAAGGCATAGAAAGATTAAAAACTTGCTTCTCCCTTTGAACTAGTGTTTTTGTGTCTTTTGGGTAAACACCCAGCAGGGCAATTACTGGATCAAAGGGTACTTTCATTTTTAACTTTTTGAGGAACCTCCATACTGTTTTCCAGAGTGGCTGCACCAGTGTGTGTTCCCACCGACAGTGCAAGAAGATTTCCCCTTCTCCACATTCTCACCAACACCTTGTATTTTTGCTTGTTTTTGATTGTAGCCATTCTGACAGGTGTGTTCCATGCACCCCTATGTTTATAGCAGTTTCATCTACAAGGGCTAATTATGGAAGCAGCCCAAATGTCCATTGATTGATGAGTGGATAAAGAAGAGGTGGTATATATATATATACACACACACACATACATATACATATATATGCAATGGGATATTACTCAGCCATAAAAAAGAATGAAACCTTGTCATTTGCAACGACATTTTTGGAACTAGGGAATATAATGCTAAGTGAAATAAGTCAGAGACAGACAAATATCATATGATTTCACTCAGGTTTGGAATTTAAGAAACCAAACAAATGAGCAAAGGGGAAAAAAGAGAGGGAGACAAACCAAGAAACAGACTCTTGGTCACCAGAGGGAGGCAGGTGGGGGGTGGGCAAAATAGGTGATGTGTATTAGGGAGTGCACCTGTTGTGACGAGCACTGGCTGATGTAGGGAAGTGTTGAAGCACTGAATGGTGTACCTAAAACTAAGATAACACTATATGTTACCTATACTGGAATTAAAATAATTTAATAAAAAAATTAGATGTAAAAGCAGTCTTAGGAAGATTTTTATGGAATCAAATTTTTAAAAACTTGCTGAATGTCATCAGGTAATAAATGACAGAGATAGTATTTTATCAAAACAGGTAAATGTTTACATCCTTGGTCATTTGTAGGTTTTGGTTGGTAACTATTATTTTGAAGTTCTCAACTGCAAATGGGAGAATGCACACTAGACAGCCCATTCTTGGAAAGAAAACTTATGAGAGCATCTGCAGATATTGGGACTAAATAATGAAAGAAAATTTTCCTGGACTGAAAGAAAGTGTAAATATTTTCTGTTTTTGTTCTGGGAGAAGGGGGTAACTCAGTTTCAGAAAAGTGAGTTAAAGATACTCTCTGCTTCTCGAGACATGATCAATCGAGTCTCATCTTATTATGTTTTACTTTTTCCCTGTATCTTCTTCCCTCATTTCCTTTCCCCACTGTAGGCCCCCATAATGTGTATCGAACAAGCATGATGTCATCATACTTGATGATGTCATGGTGTCTGATAGATGCCCTTGGGTATTTTTGTACCCACGTAAAATGAATAATGCTTTTCTTTTTGTTGCTTGTGATTTGTATGTGGGAGTTTACAATTTTTGTAAATGTTACCATACGGTCGATCTCAGTGTCTCACTTACCATTGTTTTCCGCTTGACACTGTTTTAAGACCTATCCCTATGACTGCACGCAAATCTGAATCAGATTTCTTTGTTTCTAAACCTGTTTATGCCAGACTGCATTATTATCATAGCTGTGGAACGAAATATTATGAACTGGTGAAATGTGAGTTAACTGCTTCCCTGAGAACTAAATTGATTGCTTTGGAAAGCTTTAATAAAGCAAGTCCCTGAAGAAATTGCTGAATTAGGGATGAGCAAGATAACAGTAAAAGGCCGGTAAAAAATTAAACATCTAGAACTTTTGTTGCTTTCTCAGTGTCATTAGTTTATTTTTTCCCTCCTCTACTTTAAAGAAATGGAAATGGGAACTCGGAGATAATGCATTACAAATAAGGGCAAATTCAAGAAAGGACACGAGGTGCTCCAGTAAGTTGACGTATTTCAAAGAAAAGTCTGTGGTTCTGTATTAAAAGATTGAATAATGAATGCATATTCACTTATTTAAGTTAAAGTACAATGTTTCATATGTATCAGTTTCATGTTTTAGGATTCTCTGCTTTAACCCACTTTGGAATTAACTGACACTCGTCCATTGCATTGGTTAAGAGGCCCACCCACATATATGCTAAAGAAAGCTGAGCCTAGAAAGAGAAGGTGGGAAATAGAATATAGAAAGTTTGGGAAAAAATTGTAGTAAGACGTAAAACTCTTATGTTATAACGTTCATTGGAAAGTGATACACAAAATAATATATACAGTTCATTTACAAAGGTAGCTGCAGTAGTTCCTCTCATACCTGTAGGCACCTCCCTTTACAGTGTAAGTTTGCTGTTGTTCTGCCTTTAAGAGCCAGACTCCACTTCTCCATCCTGTTAACCTGGGCTGGCCTCATGAATTGCTTTGATAAACAGAATGTGGCCAGACATAGGCCTCAAGAGGCCTTATGGCTTCTGCTCACATGGCCTTGGAATACTGCCCTAAGACTGCCTTGGGAAAAAGCCAGGTCTGGCCCGGACATTAGAGGCCACGTGGATCAGAGACAAGTGCTCAGCTGGTGTTCCTTCTATAAACAAGCCAACGCAAGCACCAACCACTTGATGCATGCTTGAGGCCACCTTAGATCCCCTTGTCCCAGACAAACCACCAGATGACCACATCGTGAATAAGCCCAGATGAAATCAGCAGAATTCCCCAGCCTCTCACAACCCAAATGTTGACAAACAGAATTGGGTACTGTTTGAAGTCATCGGGTTTGGGACTCGTGTTAATAGTATAATAGATGGCAGATAGAAGTCTACACAAAGCTGTGCATTAAAAAAAAAAAAAAGGAAGCAGATAGTATAATTGACAGTCAAAGAGTTCTGCAGGAATGTGCTTTTAGGCAGCAAAGAGGCCTTGGATATTAAAAGTGAAATGTGTGGCTCAGGAGCTAATGGCTTATCATTTATTATTTATTAAAAACTTGTATATTTCTCAACATTCTCCAAGCTAAACCTAGAAGGAAAATCTTTTTTTTTTTAAAAATACACACACACACATATTTACAACAGATGAAGAAAGTTCTACTTTCTTTTCAAATCAGACATTGTTTACCACAATCAGTTAACAGATATCACTGCAACATTGGTCAAGATGACCTAAAACTAAGGATGAATGTCGTTACAAGAAAACATCATTTAATGTGGCTGACGATGCTAGACACTTTTTTTTTGTTTGGTGACAGGATTAAACAAAAGTCAATATTATAATTTTACCTTTGTTACAATCACATGAATACATTTCAAAATTATTAACTTACCATGGTTTTGGTGCAGAATCCTAGGGCAATTTCATAGTGAACCTGATATTTCTCTTGTAATATATTTGGGCCGTATGATTCCACCATAATATACAGACCAATATTTTCTGGATAGACTATCTGAGTCCAGATGGACACGTTCTGTCCCTTGTCCAAAAAGTGAAAAACTTTAAAAATATCATTAAGAAATGCCACGTAGGGGCATTCCTCTTTTGTACTGAAAGTTACACTTGTTGCTTCTAGTCTTAAAGGGTATTCCTGGGGAAGTACTGTGCCATTTTGAGACATATATACGAGATACATCGAACCAGAGGAGCTCATGGAGATTGACGACTTCAGTGTACTATTCATCCATAGGTGTAGTTTTACTGCATCTCTAATATTGGCCTTGAAATAGAACATTATGTTATTTTCCATTTTCACCACCACATTTCCATAATAATCTGGAAAAGGAGGAGAAAAGTTTGTGTTATTCGAAGTCACCGTGAACCCGTGCACTTCCCACCAAAATAATTTCTTTTGTAGTAAGGAAGCGTTTATCCGTTTTGAGAAAGTTCGAGTGTGCAGGCAGAAAACTATGACTTTACGAGATGCTGAAGAATGTCTCTCCTACTTCATAGTTGAGCAAAGCTTTCCCTGGATATATTTCTGCTTGCACGTATGGTATCACTTAGGTATATATGACATTATTTCTATAAAAAAGCTGGAATCGGTGCATTAAATAATAATGATAGGCATGGCAAGAATAGTATTATTAGGAAGCATTGTGTTATGGACAGCATGTGTCCCCCCAAAATGCATAGTTTGAAACCCAACTTGCATTGTGACTGTATTTGGTGAAAATATCTTTAAAGAGGTCATTAAACTAGGTCATAAGGGGGGGGCCCTAATTCAATATGACTGGTATTCTTATTTATAAGTGGAGGAAGAGACATCAGATCTCTCTCTGTCTCTCTCTCTCTCTCTCTGTCTCTCTCTCTGCATGCACACAGAGAAAAAGGCCATATGAGGGCACAGTGAGAAGGTGGCCTATGTCTCCAAACCAAGAAGAAGGTCCTCACCAGAAACCAACCTTCAGATCACTTTGATCTTGGACTTTTTGGCTCCAGAACTGCGATAACATAAAATTGTATTGTTTAAGCCACCTACTCCATGATATTTTGTTTTGGTGGCCCTAGCAGACCAATACAACTGGGGTAAAGAAAAGGGGATGGGTGTTGGTATCTCTCAGGTTCACTCTATAAATAATAGCCAACTTCCTTCCCTTAACAGTTTTATACCTAAGTCATAGAGGTTCACAGACAATAACTCTCTTACATTTTGGTTTTATAGCCATATCTGTAAAATGAACAGTGGAATTAGTTGATTTCATATCTTTCTTTCCAGATATGACTTTCTCCATGTATAGCTTCTAGAGATATACTTTCCTTAATTAAAAAACAAACAAACAAACAAACAAACAAACTTCCCAAGGCTTTAAAGGGACTGACTAAAAGGAGGAGGGTCAATTTGTAGAGTCAGGAAGGTTTAGAGTATATTGTGCATATGCATCTTACATTTGAAATTTGAATAAATGAGTGATGTTTTCACAGACTGCTGTAGCTTATAGTCTCATAAAACCCCTAAATCAGAAAGGCTGATTTTTTTTTTTAGGATCAGAATACTTTAGTAAGACACCACTGTCCACATACATGTCCTTATAATGTTAAGCTTTCATATGGTTCTAGTGTTGTCAGTAGGAATTCAACAATATAATCATGTTGGCGAAATTATTATGTTGATTGATAATGGTAATATGAAGCTTGGAATATTTTTGAGTGTTTTAGTAAAACTGCAAGGGTATGCTGCCCTTAGCGCTAAGGTAACACGCAGGGCATTGAACACCCGCGTTGACAGGTCAATAACACTGTGACGCTAAAGCGATTTGGTAATTTTTCTCATGGAACGTAGATTCCTTTATAAATTTAATTTTGTTTTGTTGTGTTTTTGATACAAAGTCCATCTGGGCTTACCAAATTCTTGGCCTGCTGTGCTGTGTGTGTGTGTGTGTGTGTGTCTGTGTGTGTGTGTGTTTCTAGAAACTTCAAAAGGTGGAAGGAGGAGAGAAGAATGCGGGTGGATGACCTAACAGAATATATCTGGATATTGAATGAGAAAAGCAGTTGCAGGATACACACAGTATGAAGATATATAAAGTTTAAAATCTCACAAAACAAAAAAAACATATTGCTTTTGGATTTTACATAGTGTTCACGTCACTTGGTGACGTGGTCCTTGCCTTCTTCCACCAGCCTCGTTGCCACTTTTGGCCTCCCCCTCTACTATCTAGTCACACACAATCAATTTCAGTTCCATGAACTTGCCATGTTCTCTCACATCTCTGGGTCTTTGCTACTTCAGCCCTCATCCTGACCATCGATCTAATTTTTCTAGTATGTACCCTCTCCCTGGTTTTGGTTTAGAGGGCATTTCCCCCTGTGTGGACTTTTCTTTTTCTTTTTAAAAATGTTTTTTAAAATGTTTTATTATTTATTTTTGACAGAGAGCGAGCGAGCTCATGAGTAGGGGAGGGGGAGAAAGAGAGGGAGACAAAGAATCCCAACCAGGCTCCGCACTGTCAGCACAGAGCCCTGGGGGCTCAAACTCATGAACCGTGAGATTGTGACCTGAGCCGAAAGCAAGAGGTGGACACTTAACTGACTGGGCCACCCAGGAACCTCTGCACAGACTTTTCTGATGTCATAAATCTGAATTAGATGTCCCTTCTATGTACTGTACGGCGCTCTCTCTTCTGCCTATCACGCTGCTCATTAAAACACTATTAAATGAACTTTGGATTAAATATGAAGTTAAGAAGAAAATTAGGAATGACTTTAAAATAATAAGATTAAAAGCACTATATATATAAAAGTTTGTGGATACAGATAAAGCCATAGTGAGAAAATTCATAGCCTTATGCTTATTTGTAGCTTTAAATGCTTGGAAAATAAGATTGAATATAAATGAACTAATCATTTAACATAAGAAGTGGGCAACAGAACACCAAAGTTACAAAAAAAAAAAAAAAGCACAAGTGAAGAATCAATAATGACAAAAGCAGAAATTAAGGAATTAAATAGAAAGCAGATTTGATAAATAAAGCAAGAGTACTTTTCAAAGGAAAATAAAACAAAGCCAAAAACACTCTAAGCATAATATTATTTGCAAGCCAAACTAGTAAGGGGTGGGATACAGATAATATTATAAATGAAAAAGAGAATAGTATTACAAATAATAAGCAATCTAAAAATTAAAATGGGAAACCTTTGCCAATAAAGTAGAAAATCCAGATAAAATGAATGATTTCCTAAGGAAATACAAACTTTTAAAATTGACTGAAGAAGAGATGGAAGATTTGAATAGACCAATTAGAGAAAATACAAATAATGAAGCGTACAACATTCCTGCTTGTGAAGATCTAATGTTGCATACATATCGTCATCTCTTCAATAAATACTTATTGAATGCCTGTTATAGGGACACACTGTTCTAGAAACTTGCAGGGGATTAGTGAAAAACCCAGAAAGTCCTCGCTCTTGTGTAACTTACAATTCCTGCAAGGGAAGGCAGTCATCAATAGGACATGAAAATAAGTGAATTATGTGGTGTGTCAGGATTTTAGGGCTATAGTAATCAAAATGACGGAGAGTTCATGAAGGTAGGAGTTGAACAAAATAGCCTAGAAAATGAACCTGGGTGACACGAGTAATAAATAACAAAGGTTGTATTTCAAATATGTGAGGTAAGGGTTGGTTTCTAAAACAGTAATTTGAATGCAACATCAGCTTTCAGTGGAAGACATAAAATAAAAAATAAAACCAAATTCTTAACTTATACCAAACACAATTCTAGATGAATTAAATATTGAAATATGCAAATTAGAAAAATAAACATGATAAAAACCTTTCAAATTATGACATTACATCCGAAGTCACAAGTAAAAATGATAACAAATTTAACTACACAAAAACACAAATTCTAAATATAAAATCGCTCTAAAAAGGTACAAGAAATTACACATAAGAGATAAGATTTGCAATACGTGTCAAAGATAAATGGCTAATATACACTGTGAGTAAAGAACATATCAATATCAATAAGAAAATAGATAACCCCATGCAAATATATCTCAAGACAATCCATATAAGAATATGGTCAATAAACACATAAAACTTGATATAACTTCTAATTATAAAATGAGTCACAAAATGAGAATGTCTATTTTTTCTGTAATGTGGGTAAATAACAAATATATTACATGAAAATACACATTTTCTAATACTTTTGGGGAAACAGACTGTGGCAACTTTTGCTGGAGGGCAACTGGAAAGGATTTATTGATTTTCTTTGAATATTCAGAGCTTTGATTCACGAATTCTACATCTAGTAACTTATATCAAAGAATACCTGCAAAAGTGTACAAAATATATATATATATATATACATATATATATATATATATATATACAGAAGCACATTTTCTGCAGCACTATTTGTAGTAGCAAAAGAAATGAAGCCTGATATCTAAGTATCTAAATATCTATTTATACTCCTATTGGTTTAAATAATAGTGCAGGTAAACCATGGAGCACTCTGTGGCAGTTAAAGTGGCATAGTTTTTGGGGCACCTGGGTGGCTCAGTTGGTTAAGCGGCCGACTTTGGCTCAGGTCATGATCTCGCGGTCTGTGAGTTCGAGCCCCACGTCGGGCTCTGTGCTGGTGGCTCAGAGCCTGGAGCCTGCTTCGGATTCTGTGTCTACCTCTCTCTCTGCCCTTCCCCTGCTCATACTCTGTCTCTATGTCTCAAAAATAAATAAACGTTAAAAAAATTAAAAAAAAATAAAGTGGCATAGTTTTTATATGTACTAGATCTAGTTTTGAAAATACAGCTTATTATATTTTGAATTTTCTCTTTCAAAAATCTGAATACATTCACAGAAACTTTTTAATAGTGGATTATTTGAGAAATGCAAATGACAAAGGTGGAAGGCTTTTGACTTCACATTTCATAGACTTATGAATTCTTTAAGCTTTTTATTTTGGTGTTTCCAAGTGGCCTTCAGTACAAGGTCCCTCTAAAATCTATCCCTAAGTGTTGGGATGAGCACTGGGTGTTGTATGTTAGTGATGAATCACTGAATTCTACTCCTGAAACTAATATTGCACTGTATGTTAACTAAATTTAAATTAAAAAAAAATTTTAATGTTTATTTATTTTTGAGAGAGAGAGACAGCATGAGCAGGGGAGGGCAGAGAGAGAGGGAGTCACAGAATCCAAAGTAGGCTCCAGGCTCTGAGCCGTCAGCACAGAGCCCAACGAAGGGCATGAACTCACAAAGGGTGAGATCATGACCTGAGCTGAAGTCGGATGCTTAATCGACTAAGCCACCCAGGCGCCCCCTAACCAAAATTTAACTTAAGAAATGTACATATACATTTTTATATACTTGGGTAAAATGCACATACCCATACAGGTATGTTAGTGGAATGCATTGGGACGAATGTAACATTAAAAAAATATTTTCTATGAAAAAAAGTGAAAAATAAAATCTATCCCCAATTTACTATTCTAATGTCATCTCCTTAACACAGCGGCCAGTGGTTTTTTAAAAACACAAATATGATTCTGCTTCTCTCTTGCTGAAAACTCCTAAGAACTCCCTATACAAGCCGTAGGAGAAGGTCCAATTTTCTCACATGGTTTATGAGGACTTTCATAATCTGAACTTTATTTCTCCAGGGGAGACTTTTTTTTCCTCTGTGGAGAACTCTGTTTCAGCAGTGTATTGTCTTTCGAGTCCTGGGTTGTACCTTGTTATCTCTGTCTCTAGGTAGTTGGGTACACTGTCCTCACTGTTGTCTTCACTGCCTACCTAACCTCTACCCATTTCACAAGCCTCAGCATAGATATCACTCTTCCAAGGAAGCCTTCTGCATCTCGACCCCACCCAAGACTTGAGTAAGGTACTCAATCCATGTGCTTCTCTAGCACCCGATATTAGCTCTGTCATAGCATTAGGCGTGTTGCTTTATTTGTATGTTTACTTGTCTTTATCCTCTGCAATTTTGCAAATGCTGAAAGGGTGGGGATTGTGTCCAGTTTCCATGCTATCTCCAGCTCCCAGAAGAGCGCCTCACAAATAGTGCATGCTCAATGAATATTTGTTCATCCATTTATTCAGAAAAGTACCTATTCATATACTGTACGAGATACTGTGGGTGAAGCAGCAAATATAACAAAGCCACGGAAAGCTTGTTTTTTGTTGGAAGATTCAGCTAATGAAGAAGTACATGTGTAATTTGTTAGGTGATGAGAAGTGCTGTGAACAAAGTGAAGAAGTGTGAGGGACAGAGCCTGGGAGTTAGTTCCAGGCCAGGGAAGAGCTCCCCAAACAGGTGGCATTTGGACTCAAACCTGAATCTAATAGAAGAGTCACGTAGATATCAGGGTGAACAACGCTTTTGGCATATGAAATGGTAGGTAACCAGGCAAAAGCAAGGAGGTCAGTCTCTCTCTAGGTAACAATGAACAAGGGTCAAGTGATAGGTGACATCAGAGTCTGGGGCCAAACCACATACTGCTTTTCAGGCCATGGCAAGGGCTTTGGATTTTATCCTGAGTGATACAAGAAGCCAAATGAGGGTTTTAAGCTGATAAGTAATGTGATTTTGCATATGTTTTCAAAGGCTCACACTAGCTGCCAGGTGGACTGTAATCTGGTGGTACTGGGAGTCTGAGGGAGGAGGCAGGGAGAGCTCACAAAAGGCTCTCGCGTGTACGGGCTGGAGAGGACACTGGCTTGGACTGGAGTGGGGGTGGTGGGAAGGGGTTCGATTTTAGATAGACTTTTTAGATAGAGCCACCAGGAGCTGCCTGTAGATTAGTTGTGGGATGTAAAAGGGAAGAATTTGAGGCTAGGTCAAGGTTTGTGCTTGGGAAGACAGGAAGAGGTGATATTTACTTGACCGTTTCTCTATGTAAGATCATAGCTGACCTTAGTGGAGCTTAAGAGATATCCATTTTTAGGCGGTAAAAAGTACACCTTTCTCTACCCATATACTCATATATTAGTGCATTTATAATTGTTACATCTCCATAAGGAAGATATCTACTATAAAATCTAGAATAAGTTTTTGCAGAATGAGAATGACTCACCTATGAAAACAGTATGAATAGTGCTGTTCTGTGATAACCTTGATAAGTTTCCAAATTCCGTAAGTGTTTGGATAACTCCAGTCTCGGTGAAATTGTGATAGCAATAGTAGACCCTATGTTTGTCCCATAGTATTAATTCAGGCGTTGCTGCATATATAAAATATGCATTTAAAAAAGTGTCACTAGTGACATCTAATGCAAAGTCTTGGTTCACCCACTGCTCTGTACCTTCATTATATATTACCACATAAATCTTTTTGTTGATTGTACACGTGGTGCAGTAATTTAATAATAAGCCAAGTTCCAAAGGGTGTGATGGATATGCAACATTGTGTATAGTCAGTGTATCAGTTGGTGATATATTTAGAAGACTTTTAAGTTTTGCAGTAGTCATTATTTTCACAAATCTAAGAGAAGAATATCCAAGATAAAGTTCATCTTTGGTCCATATTGCCATGACACTTCTTTCGCCCTGTAACAAAATGGAAAATAATTTAAAAATCTTTGGTTTTAAGGATGGTCCTAACAATTCTGGTCTTCTAATTTGCTATATTTAAAAACAAAATGTAGTAAACCACTAAGGTTTGACTTATAGTGTATTTATTTTTTTTTAAATTTTTTAATGTTTATTTATTTTTGAGACAGAGAGACAGAGCATGAGTGGGAGAAGGGCAGAGAGAGAGGGAGACACAGAATCCGAAGCAGGCTCCAGGCTCTGAGCTGTCAGCACAGAACCTGACGCAGGGCTCGAACTCATGGACGGGAGAGATCATGACCTGAGCCGAAGTCAGATGCTCAACCAGCTGAGCCACCCAGGCGCCCCTGTATTTCTGAATAATACTTCAGGCATTAAAATATATCACATAGACATATATCATATTATATATATTCGTGAGTATGTTATTTCAGTAATTTTATTCTTTATCTATAGAAATAATTATTATAATTAATTAATTAATTAGAAATAACTAATTTTAATTCCTTTTTAAATCCCCAGAGAATATCAGCCTTCTCTTTTCTTATGTATTTATTCACTCTGACCAGGAATGCTCCTTTGATGTTCACCATGGTCAAGATATAAAGACACTTCAAACACTAAGTTATTTTTGGAATTATAGCTTCTTTGGATATGAGACCAAGAGAAGAGAGAACTGAAAACCTTAGACAGATCAATACTACCCTTTTATGAAAACAGGCTGTTAGAGAGACTGCTGTGTCTAAAATTCAGTGGGCCTAATTTCATTTAGAAAGCCAAGATTTCTCTTCTTCCCTGTCTCCTCCTCCCAATTGTTTCTAATTCTTAGAGATTTTTACTTAATACGTAACTTTTATTTTCATGACAATCAAAAGGAGTCTCTTGGGCACATATTGCTAAAATGTCAGTACTACTCAAGCAATCTACACATTCAATGCAACCCCTATCAAAATAACACCAGCATTCTTCACAGAGCTAGAACAAACAATCTTAAAATTTGCATGGAACCAGGAAAGATTCTGAATAGCCAAAGAAATCCTGAAAAAGAAAACCAAAGCTGGAGGCATCACAACTCAAGACATCAAGCTGTACTACAAAGCTGTCATCATCAAGACAGTATGGTACTGACACAAGAACAGACACATAGATCAATGGAACAGAATAGAGAACCCAGAAATGGACCCACAAATGTATGGCCAACTAATCTTTGACAAAGCAGGAAAGAATATCCAATGGAAAACAAAAACAGTCTCTTCAGCAAATGGTGTTGGGAAACTGAACAGTGACATGCAAAAGAATGAACCTGGACCACTTTCTTACACCATACACAAACAAAGACCTAACGTTAAGACAGAAAGCCATCGAAATCCTAGAGGAGAAAACAGGCAACAACTCCTTTGACCTCAGCTGCAGCAACTTCTTATTTGACATTTCTCCAGAGACAAGGAAAACAAAAGCAAAAATGAACTATTGGGACTTCATCAAAATAAAAAGCTTCTGCACAGTGAAGGAAACAATCAGCAAAACTGAAAGGCAACTGAAGGAATGGGAGAAGAAATTTGCAAATGAGATATCAGATAAAGGGTTAGTATCCAAAATCTATAAGAACTTATCAAACTCAACATCCAAACCCCAAATAATCCAGTGAAGAAATGGGCAAAAGACGTGAATAGACATTTTCCCAAAGAAGACATCCCGATGGCTAACAGACACATGAAAAAAATGCTCAACATCACTCATCATCGGAGAAATACAAATCAAAACCACAATGAGATACCACCTCACACTTGTCAAAATGGCTAAAATTAACAACTCAGGAGACAACGGATATTGGTGAGGATGCAGAGAAAGAGGAACACTTTTGCACTGCTGGTGGGAATGCAAACTGGTGCAGCCACTCTGGAAAACAGTGTAGAGGTTCCTCAAAAAATTAAATATAGAACTACCCTATGACCCAGCAATTGCACTACTAGGTATTTATCCATGGGATACAGGTGTGCTAATTTGAAGGGGCATGTGCACCCCAGTGTTTATAGAAGCACTATCGACAATAGCCAATGTATGGAAAAAGCTCAAATGTCTTTCGACTGATGAATGGATAAAGAAGATATGGTATATATCTACACAATGGAATGTTACTCAGCAATCAAAAAGAATGAAATCTTGCCATTTGTAACAACATGGATAGAACTAGAGTGTATTATGCTAAGCGAAATAAGCCAGTCAAAGACAAAAATCATATGATTTCACTCATATGTGGAATTTAAGATACAAAACAGATGAACAGAAGGGAAGGGAAGCAAAAATAATATAAAAACAGACAAGGAGACAAACCCTAAGAGACTCTTAAATACAGAGAACAAACTGAGAGATGCTGGCAGGGTTTGTGTCAGGGGAAGGGCTAAAGGGGTGAGGGGCATTAACGAGGGCACTTGTTAGGATGAGCACTGGGCTGCTATATGTAAGTGATGAATCGCTGAATCCTATCCCTGAAATTATTATTACACTATATGTTAATTAACTTGGATTTAAATTTAAAAAAATTTTTAAATAAGAAAAAAATAAAAACTCAAAAAAAAAGTCTAGAGTTTGTGTTGCTTAAATGAGTGTGAGACGATCCTTCAAGAGTAAATATATTAGAAACAAAGTGATGAGCCCCTCACTGAAAAGACCCATAGTTATGCTTATTCTCGGCAGAGGGATGGGAAGAGGAATCCATCACAAATATGACAGATGGGAATCCCAAGGAGCCAATGAGTTTTTACCCACCCACAACTTTCCCATACATCTTCACCTAGTGCATGGGTGTAGTGAGCCAAAGGTTTTGGGACAAGGCAAGGGAGCGGAGAGATCCCCCTGAGGCATTTAGGGCCTCTCCCAAATATAAAGCAGTAATCCTCTGAAGCCAGGGAGGGGGCAGGCAGCAAGGCTGCAAAGCTGAGAGAAATCCATCTGTATTCTGGATTCTCAGCTACCACAGGTTGGGAGTGGGATAAAGGTGTTGAGAGAAACTCTCCCTCTGAGACATGCTTGGTCTCTACCAAGTGTAAGGTGACCTTTCTGCCACAAGTGGGGACAGGGAAGCATGAGAGAGAGAGAGAGACAGAGACAGAGAGACAGACAGAAACACACACACACACACACACAGAGAGAGAGAGAGAGAGAGAGAGAGAGAGAGAGAGAGAGAGAGAGAATCTCCCAATGCATGAAAAATCCAAGGGCAGATGAGAGAGGAAAGAGAATTCCTCAGTGATCAAAATGCTGGCAGCTAGGCTATAAAGCAGAGACAGCTGTCCTCGGGTTTGGAAAGGTGGTAGGCCAGTTGTAAAGTATGAAGAGATCTCTGGAATCTTGTCAGTGCTAAGAGCCCAAGTGTGACTAAAGAGGTAGTAACCGAAGGACCTCCTGGAAAAGAAGGGCAACGTGAGTACAGAGATGGGGAATTTCAGCTGAGACATGTAAACGATAAAAAAAGAACAAAGTGAAACCGTGAGAAATAAAAAACATGACATCAGGAATAAAAAAATTACTAGATGCGTTCGAGAGTAAAGTGGGAAAAGCTGAGGGGGAGTGAACTTGAAGACAGGTTAACATACAAACTGAAATACAAAGAAAGAAGTAGAGTTAACACAAAATGAACAGATTGAGACCTGTGGGACAATGCTAAATGGTGTCACATATGCACTTTTTAAACTTCTAGAAGGAGAGGTAAAACAGAATCGTGCAGAAGAAATATTTGAAGAGGTAACATCCGAGAACATCCCCAAATTAACGAATGACATAATCCCAGAAACTCAAGAAGCTCAGTTGAACCACAAACAGAATACATACAAAGGAAATCACACGTAATCGTTAATAAATAATACATAATAAAAGTGCTGAAAACCAAAGATAAAGAGCAAATTCTACACACTGTATATATGAGAACAATAGCATGAATGATGCCTGACTCATTCCTCAAAATGATAGAGGCCATAAGTTAATGGAACAATGTCATTATAAATTGCTTTCAAAACAACAAAACCCAGCTGTCATTCTATAATTCTGTATTCGGTGAAAAATGCCCTTCAAAAATGGAGGCCAGAAATAAAGTCACCTTTATACAGACGAGTGCTGAGAGAACTTGTTGTTCAGGAAAATTCAAAGACATTGCTCAGCCAGAAGGGAAATGAATTCAGGAGGAACTCTGGATATGCAAACAGAAATAAAGCATACCTGGGAATATATATATATATGAAGACTTATTTTGTCATCAGTGTATATCTATATATCCTTATGACAATCGACTATTAATTCATTTCATTTATTTATTAATGTTTATTTATTTTTTATTTTCATTTTTTGAGAGAGAGCACAAAGTAAGATAGGGGCAGAGAGAGAAGGAGAGAGAGACTCCCTGAGCTGTCAGCGCAGAGCCTGATGTGGGGCTCAAACTCACAAACCATGAGATCATGACCTGAACCACAATCAGTCAGCCACTTAACCAACTGAGCCACCCAGGCACCCTGACAATTGACCTTTTTAAAGGAAAAACATTAACAATATATTTTGAGATTTACAGCATATTTAGAAGTAAAATATGAGATGAGTATAAAGGGTGGGTAGGATTTAAATGGAATCATACAGTCATAAGTTTCTTACACTGCTGTGAAGTATGTATTACTTGAAATTAGACTCTAATAAATTAAAATGATTATTGTAGGGGTGCCTGGGTGGCTCAGTCAGTTATGCGTCAGACTCTTGGTTTCGACTAGGTTATGATCCCATGGTTCGTGAGATTGAGCACCTCATTGGGTTCTGCACTTGACAGCAGCGAGCCTGCTTGGGATTCTCTCTCTCTCCCTCTCTCTCTGCCTCTCCCCCACTTATGCGTGTGCACGTGCATGCACTCTCTCTTAAAATAAATAGACTTAACAAAAAGATTATTGTACGGCCAAGCACGATCACTAAAAAGAAGGTCTTGAATTTAAAAAAAATCAACACAGTTGAAAACAGAGATACTGAAAAATACATGATTCATTCAGAAGACAAGAAGAGAGAAATGAAGGAACAAAGAACACGTGGGGCTACTGGAAAACAAATACCAAGATGGTAGACTTAACAGCAACCATTGAAGTAGTTATGTTAAATCTAAGTGGACCGAAGACTATAATTTTTAAAATATTTTTTTAATGTTTATTTATTTTTGAGAGTGAGAGACAGACAGAGTGCAAGCAGGAGAGGGGCAGAGAGAAAGGGAGACACAGAATCTGAAGCAGCTCCAGGCTCCGGGCTGTCAGCATAGAGCCTGACGCAGGGCTCAGACTCTTGAATTCGCAAGATCACTACCTGAGCTGAAGTCGAACCCTTAGCCAACTGAGCCGCCCAGGCATCCCTGAATACTACAATTTTAAAGCACATGTTGTCACACTGGAGAAGAGGCAAGACTGCAGTTTATAAGAAGTATGAAGTCACAGATTGATAGGAAAGGGATAAAAATAACACACCATATAAGCACAAACATAAGAAAGCTAGTGCATACCCTCCAGAAGAGTTTAGATAATAAAAGATTGGACACCCCCAAAGTTGGTGAGATGTGAAACAAAATGAAAAAAAACTGCTATAAATATTTTTTGTCTTAATTACTATAACTTTATAATAAATTTTGATATATATAGAAGAAATACTTTGCTACCCCAACCCATTCCAGACCTCAGCTGTTTACTCTTTGATATGTATGTTAGAATCAGTGTATTGAGCTCCACAAAGCAACATTAGGATTTTGATTGGAACTGCATCAGATCTATAGATAAATATGGATTTTACTAACCTTTGTTACATATTTGATCCAACACCATTTTCTTGATGAAATGCCAATAATTCCACCATCGGGAAGATTTTCATTTTGTCCCAGCTTTCGGAACCCAATAAAGGTTCTCACGTAAAGAACACCATTTATGAGAAAAAAGATTCCATCCCATGACAGGTTCACTTTAGACACGTTGTGTCTCTCATCGTCGGTCAAAATGTTTGGAGGCACTCTGATTCTGGTCGAAGTACGGAATGAATCATTTGTTTGAAAGGTCTCCGTATCGGCTACCACCACGACTGTTGAAGAAACACAAGACTCCCAGGCTAGTATTAACTGACTACCTTGTGGCGCAGTGATTGGGAGAAAGCCGGGAATGTCAGGCATCGTCAGCAAAGGGAAGGTCAGCAGGAAAATGACATCCGCAATAAAGCAGTCTTGAAAAGCCACCTGGTTTCCTTTCACTTCATTTAGCACATCATCTGCTGTCATTGGTAATGTGAAATGCCAGGTCCTAAGAAGAAAAAAAAAAAAAAGAAAATTAAAAATACAAAAATTAAATATAAAATATATTGGGGCACCTGGGGGGCTCAGTTGGTTGAGCGTCCAGCTTCAGCTCAGGTCATGATCTCACGGTCTGTGAGTTCGAGCCCCGCGTCGGGCTCTGTGCTGGCAGTGCAGAGCCTGCTTCAGATCTTCTGTCCCCCCTCTCTTTCTGCCTCTACCCTGCTCG
>PITB01028441.1:0-19037 GCA_004024585.1 Paradoxurus hermaphroditus | reverse complement strand
TCAGTTTTTTCTTAGTCTTTGAGAGTCTCTTATGTTTTATCTCCCTCCCTCTCTGTGTCTTTTTTTCCTTTCCCCTCTTCCCCTCCCCCTGGTTTTTGCTTAGTCTCACAAAGTCCACCTATTCGTGGAAACATATGGTATCTGTCTTTTTCTGACTTATATCATATTTTGGAATAACAAGATGGAATAAAAAAAATGGAACTTTCACAAGATAGGCAATATGGCTGCCTTTTGACCTACTTATCACAAAGTTAGGACATTTGTGTGTTTTTTATGAGGTGAGTCTTTTCATTTATTTATAGTCCTTCTGTATGTATTATTATATTTATTTATTTAATTTTTTTATTTTTAATTTACATCCAAGTTATCATATAGTGCAACAATGATTTCAGCAATAGATTCCTTAATTCCCCTTACTCATTTAGCACACACCCCTCCCATAATCCCTCCGTAACCTTCTGTTCTCTATATTTAAGAGTCTTTTATGTTTTGTCCCCCTCCCTGTTTTTATATTATTTTTGCTTCCTTTCCCTTATATTCATCTTTTTTGTATCTTAAAGTCCTCACATGAGTGAAGTCATATGATATTTGTCTATCTCTGACTAATTTCATTAGCATAATACCCTCTAGTTCCATCCACTTTGTTGCAAATGGCAAGATTTCATTCTTTTTGATTGCTGAGTAATACTCCATTGTATATGTATACCATATCTTCTTTATCCATTCATCTATCGATGGACATTTGGGCTCTTCCCATACTTTGTCTATTGTCTATAAACCTGCAATAAATATTTGGGTGCATGTGTCCCTTTCAATTCGTATTTTTATATGAAATAAAAATCCCAAAAGAGATCACAGGTAGTGATGTCTGTGACAGCTGTTATAGCAACTTTTTTTTCTAGATGTGTCTCCTGAAGCAAGGGAAACAAAAGAAAAAATGAACTATTAGGACCTCATCAAGACAAAAAGCTTCTGCACAGTGAAGGAAACAATCAGCAAAACTAAAAGGGAACCAATGGAATGGGAGAAGGTATTTGAGAATGACATATCAGATAAAGGGTTAGTATCCAAAATCTATAAAGAGCTTATCAAACTCAGCACCCAAAACAAAATAATCTAGTGAAGAAGTTGGCAAAATACATGAATAGACTCTTTTCCAAAGAAGACATCCAGATAGCTAACAGATACAAGAAAAGATGCTAAACATCAATCATCATCAGATATATACAAATCAAAATCACGATGAGATACCTCCACACATCTGTCACAATGGCTAAAATTAACAACATAGGAAACAACAGATGTTGGCAAGCATGTGGAGAAAGGGGAACCCTCTTACACTGTTGGTGGCAATGTAAATTGGTGCAGCGACTCTGGAAAACAGTACCCAGGTTCCTGAAAAAGTGAAAAATAGAACTACTCTACGACCTAGGTATTTACCCAAAGGATACAAAAATACTGATTTGAAGGGAAACATGTACCCCATATTTATAGCAGCATTATCAACAATAGCCAAACTATGGAAAGATCTCAAATGTCTATTGACTGATAAATGGATAAAGAGGATGTGGTGTGTGTGTGTGTGTGTGTGTGTGTGTGTGTGTGTGTTTGTACTTCTTATGGATGAAACTAGAATATATTATGCTAAGCAAAATAAGTCATAAAAAGACAAATAGAAAATTATTTCATTCATATGTTGAATTTAAGAAACAGATGAACAAATAGGAAGGGGGAAAAGAGAACAAACTGAAAGTTGATTGAGGAGGTGGGGGGATGGGTTAAATGGTAATGGGTTTTAAGGAATGAACTTGTTATGATAAGCACTGGAACTTATATGTAAGTGATAAATCACTAAATTTTACTCCTGAAACTAATAGTTGAAAATAAAAGAAATTCCAATGGCATTTTTTACAAAAATATTTAAAAATTACGCTAAAATTTTCATAGACCACAAAAGACCACAAATAGCTAAAGAAATCTTGAGCATGACAGGCATGGCTAGAGACATCACATACTCTGATTTCAAACTATATTACAAAAATATGGTAATCAGGACAATATGTTGTTGACATAAAAATAAGTAAATAATCCATGGAACAGAATATAGAGCACAGAAATAAACCCACTTACACATGGTCAACTGATTTTTGACAAAGAAATCAAAAATATACAATGGGAAAAGGATAGTTTCTTCAATAGTGTTGGGGAAACTGGGTATCTTTATGCAAAAGAATGATCACCTATTTGCATAATACACAAAACCAATTCAAATGGATTAAAGACATAAATCCTAAAACCATAATATTCATAGAAAAAAACACAGAGGGACATCTCCTGATGTTGCTCTAAGCAATAATTATTTTTTTGGATTTAACATCAAAAGCACAAGCACAAAAGAAAAAAGTAGGACTACATCAAACTAAAACACTTTTGTATAGCAAAAGAAACAGTCACAAAATGAAGAGGCAATCTACAGAATAGGAGAAAATATTTGTAAACTACATATTTGGTAAGAGGTTAATATCCAAAATATATAATGAACTTCTACAACTCAATGGTAAAATTACCAATAATTCATTCACAATCACAATAATGTAAGTATTTGAACAGATATTTTCCCAAAGAAAACATACAGATGCCCAACAGAAACATGAAAATATGCTCAATTATCATTAATCATCAGGGAAGTGCAAATGAAAACACAATGAAATATCAGGTCACACTTTTTGGAATGGGTATTTTCAGAAGACATGGGATAAGAAGTATTGGTGAGAATGTGAAGAAAATACAACTCTTGTACACTGCTGATTGTAATATAAATATGTGCAGCCATTATGGAAATAGTATGGAGGTTTTTCAAAAAAATTAAAAATAGAACTACTATATGGTCTAGTAGTCACACACCTGGGTTTATATCTGAAGGAAATAAACTCATTATCTCAAAGGAAACTTTGTACACTCATATTTATAATGGCATTATTTACATTAGCCAAGATGTAAATAACCTAAATGTCCATAATCCATTGATGGATGAATAGACAATGAATAATGAATATGTATGTAGATATCTATTGTGTATATATACACCCATATATATCCATATGTGTGTATATACATATATATCTATATCTAACGTAAATATATATAGATTTATATAATTTTGCCATAAAAAAGAAGGAAATACTGCCTTTTGCAAACATGTGGATAAACCTGGAGGACATTTTGCTATGTGAAATAAGCCAGACAGAAATAGACAAACATGTACAGTATCGTTTGTATGTAGAATCTCAAGTAAAGTCAAACTCATAGAAACAGGGGCGCCTGGGTGGCTCAGTCGGTTGGGCGTCCGACTTCGGCTCAGGTCATGATCGTAAGGTCTGTGAGTTCCAGCCCCGCGTCAGGCTCTGTGCGGACGGTTCAGAGCCTGCAGCCTGCTTCAGATTCTGTGTCTCCCTCTCTCTCTGCCCTTCCCTTGCTCACGCTCTGTCTCTATGTCTCTCAAAAATAAATAAACTTTCCAAAAAAAAAAATCAAGGAATGCCAAAAACCTGAGATGAAGGAAAATAGCAGAGGTTCAATAAAGGCAGCCTCAGTATTAAAAAAAAAAAAAACCTCATAGAAACAGAGAGTAGAATTGTGGTTTCTAGGTCCTGGAGTGTGTTAAATGGAGAGTGATTGGTCAAAGGGTTTAAACTTTTAGTTATTAGCTAAGTAAATTATGAATATTTAATGTACACATGGTGATTATATTTAATAATGCTGTATTGGTTATAAGATATTGCTAAGAGAGTAGATACAAACACTCTCACTAAAAAGGAAGGGAGGGAGGGAGGTAAGGAGAGACGGAGGGAAAATGAAGGAAGGAAGGAAGAAAAGGAGAGGAGAGGAGAGGAGAAAGAGAAGGTAGGAGAAGAGAGGAGAAGAAAGGAGAGGAGAGGAGAGAGGGAAGAAGGAGGAAGGAAGGAAGAAAGAAAGGAAGAAAAAGTACTATGTAAGGTCATGGATGTGTTATGGATTGTGGGAACCATTTTACAATGTATACAAATATCAAATCATTGTGTTGTGCACTTTAAACATATTACAATTTTATTTCTTAATTACACTTCAGTTAAGGTGGGAAAAAATGGATATGTCATAAAGGCATGGAGAAAAATATGCATGAGTAGTTATATTACTGTCAGAAAAAGCAGACTTAGAAAAATCAGACTTCAAGGCAAGAAATTTACCAGGGATAAATAGAAGTATTAAGTAATAATAAAAGAGCCAATTCTCCAAGAATATATAATATTCCTTAAGTGTGTATGCCTTAATGTGTACGTGCAAAATACATAGGCAAAAACTGATAGAACTATAAGGAGAAATAAACACATCCATTATTACAGTTGGAGACTTCGCCCCTCTATCAGAAGTGAATATAAAAAACAGGCAAAAAAGTCAATTATAACGTAGGTGAACTCAACAACACCATCAATCAGCTGCATCTGATCGATATCTATTTGAATACTCCATCCAACAATAGCAGAATACACATTGCTCTCAAACTCACAAGCTATATTCACAAAGATAGACCACATTTTTAAGATAGAAATCATGTATTAAAAATTTGTCTAAAATAGAAATCACACAAATCATACTCTCAGCCCATAATGGAATTTAACTAGAAATCAATAATACACAGATAGCTGGAAAATCTCAAAATACTTGAAGATTAAACAATATACCTCTAAAGTACATGTTCAAAGAAGTGTCAAAATAAATTTTAAAAATATGAACTAAGTGAAAATTAAAATATTACTTATCAAAATGTGTGTGGTAAAACAATGACAGGAGGGCTGAGAAGGAAATTTATAGCATTGAATGCATATATTAGAAAATAAGACACGTGTTGGGATGAACATTGGGTGTTATCCAATTTGGGTATAAACCAATTTGAAAATAAATTATTTAAAAAAAAGAAAATAAGAAAGATTAAAAAATCGATAACCTTCCCTTTCCCCTTAAGAAACTAGAAAAAGAGAAGAAAAATTGTGATGAGTTTGAACTTCTTTAAAATTAATACTTACGTTTCATGAAAGACATTTTTAACAGAATTAAAAGATAGACCATATATTGATAGAAATATTTTCAAAACACCTATCTCCTATAAAGGATTTGTGTTTGAAATATATAAAAAATAATTAAACATTTAACAAACAGTCCTATTTTAAATCTCTCAAAAGATCTGAAAAGCCACCTCTTTAAAGAAGACAGAAGATGGCAATAATCATATATCATTAGGAAATAATCATATGTCATTAGGAAATTGCAAAAATAAACGAGATACCTAATGAGACACACCTATGAGAATGACTAAACCAAAAACTGTCAACACGAAATGTGATAAAGTATGTAGAATACAGGAACTCTCATTTATTGTTCTTGAGGATGCAAAACTTTGCACACATTGGAAAACAGTGTGGTATTTTTATAAAGCTCAAAATTATCTTACCATACAATCAAGTAATTATGCTCCCAAGTATTTACCCAAATGAATTAAAATCTTATACCCAGGCAAAAACCTACTCATGAATATTTATAGCAATTGTATCTATAATTGCCCCACTTTGGAAGCAACAAAGATGTTTTCCGATAGGTGAATAGATTAACAACATGTGGCACATTTATATAATGGTATGCTATTCAACAGTAAACAGAATTGGACTCTCAAGCCACAGAAAGACATGGCAAGAACTTAAGGCTACATTGCTAAGTGACAGAAGCCAGCTTGGAAAAGCCGTCTGATTTCAACTGTATACTACTATGGAAAAGCCAAAACTATACAGATAGTTAAAATCGCAGGAGTTGCCAGGGGTTCAGATTGAGGAGTAATGAAGAGTTGGAGCACAAGGAATTTTCAGGGTTCTGAAGCTATTTTGTATAATAATATAGTGGTGGACACATGACATTATATATTTGTCAATATCCATAGAATTGTACAATGAAAGGAGTAGCTAACATAAACTATGGATATTATTAGTAATTCACCAACTTTGGTTCATCAATTGTAAAAATAAATTATCTAATATAGGATGTTAATAATAGAAATTGTGTGTGAGGGGAAAGAAGTATTTGGGAACTTCTGTACTTTCTGTGTAACTTCTCTGAAACCTTAAATTGCTCTAGAAAAAAATCTAGAAATTTTTTGAAAGGATACAAAAATACCAATTCTGAGGGATACACATACTCTGATGTTTATAGTAACATTATCTACAATAAATGGAAATAGTCTAATGTCTATTGACTGATGGATGAAGAAGATACATATATATACATATATATAAATATATAATATGCATGAATGAAATATTGTTATTTCCAATGACACGGTTGGAGCTAGAGTGTAGAGGTGAACATGATAACCACTACACTACAGAAACAACAGCTGATGGAGCTAGAGTGTATTATGCTAAGCAAAATAAATCAGAGAAAGACAAATCCATATGATTACATTCATATGTGGATCTTAAGAAACAAAACAAATGAGCATAGGGAAAAGAGAGAGAGAACCAAACTAAGAAACACATTCTTGGGGCGCCTGAGTGGCTCAGTTGGTTAAGCATCTGACTTCAGCTCAGGTCATGATCTCACTGTTCATGGTTTAAGTCCTGCATCAGGCTCTATGCTGACAGCCCAGAGCCTGGATCCTGCTTCAGATTCTGTGTCTTCTTTTTCTGCCCTTCCCCCACTCGAGCTCTGTTTCTCTGTCTCTCAAAAATAAATAAACGTTAAAAAAAAAAAAACAGACTCTTAACTGTAGAGAACAAACTGATGGTCACCACAGAGGAGGTGAGTGGGGGGATGGGTTAAATAGGTGATGGGGATTAAGGAGTGCACTTGTGATGATCACTGGATGTTGTATGTAAGTGATGAATTACTAAATTTTACACCTGACTCTGATATTACATTGTATGTTAACTGACTGGGATTAAAATAAAAACTTAGAAAAAAAATCCAGCATTTATTTTTATGAAAATTGATAAGGTGATTCTAAAATTTATATAGAAGTGCATTAGGGCCAAAATAGAAAACCTTAACAAAAAAGAATACATTTAAAGGTCATAAAATTCTTATTTCCTGTATTATTATAAAAATACAATAATCTGAAGTACTGTAATACTGGTACAATGACAGACGAATAGACAAATGTAATAAATTATTGTCAGAAACAAACTCAAATGTATTAATGACAAATGATAACCATATAACAAAAATAAAGGAATACTATTTCCAGAATAGTTCTATTCATATGAATATTGTAAAAGAATGGATCTTCTAGAAGATGCTATGGGAAAATGTGTTCATATCTTTTGATTCGAGATTTTTTTAAAGACTATAATAAACACTAACTATATATGTAAATATATTAAAGTTGGACTTAATGTTCAGAAGTATGTCCATCATTAAGAGATTTAAAAAGCAAATGACAGAGTATATTTGCAACTCAAATAATCAACAGAAACTTTTCATCAGACTATTTTAGGAATTTCTAACACGGCATTAAGAGCTAAATTTAATGGGCACCTAGGTGGCTCAGTTAAGCACTGGACTTCAGCTTACGTCATGATCTTGTAGCTCGCGAGTTCGATCCTAGCATCGGGCTCTGTGGAGCCTAGACCCTGCTTTGAGTTTGTGTCTCCCCCTCTCTCTGACTCTCCCCAGCTCTCACTCTGTCTCTATCTCTCTCAGGTACAAATAAACATTAAAAAAATTTTTAAAGAAATAATTTTAAAATTCATTACAAAATTAGGCAAGAATCTTAAATATGTACCTCACTGATATATCTAAATGACTAATAAACATTTGAAAAGTATGCAATCTTATTAGTTAATTGGAAATTTTAAATTAAAGTGATAAGTGTACTATGACCTGCCATCATTGAGTGTAAGTCAGAAAGAATGAAAAAATCCGGTCATTATAATGTTGTAGGGAAATTGAAACTTTCAGATTGGTGGTAGTAGTATAAATTTGCACACACACTTTGGAAAACTATTGGCATTTCCATCGTCCATTGGGCTTAATGGCTGACTTACCAGAAACTATAGAGACCAAAAAGCAGCAGGATGGCCTATTCAAAGCGCTGAATGAAAAAAAAATCAACCAAGAATTTTTTTCCAGCCAAACTATCCCTCAGTAATGAAGGCGAAATAAAAAGATTACCAAAAACATTAAAAACAGTGAGATAATGCATTGGTAGCAGTTTCACTTTATGAGAAATGCAAAAGATTCAGGCTGAGAGCAAATGACATCATATAGTAATCTGAATTCCCTAAAAAGGAGAGTGGGTAAAGAAATCTATAATTTAAAAAGACATTATATGTACATATTTCATTACTTTTTTTGTCTTCATTGATTTAGGAGGCAATTGTATGAAACAGTATGTGTTTGTATTGAATCCACAGGAACAAATGAAATGAATAAGAAGATTAATACATATCATAAACATACACTTGTTATTTTTTATCTCATCTTCTTTAAAAGGCATAAAATTATATAAAGAAATAATTATAACAATTACAACAATGACTTTATATTTATAAGTGTAATATATATTACACATATATTACTATATACATATGTACATAATATATATTACATATATAGTATTATATATTACAGTATATAATAATAGTGTAAATATGAGAAGTATGGGATAATGGTGTATAAGTGTAACATTTCTTTACTCCACTGGAATTACTGGAATTTAATTAATATAGTCTAAATTGTACTTAGTATAAGTCTGAATTTATTGAGATATAATTGACAAATAACATTGTGTGTTTAATGCATATAATGTATTAATTTCATACGTTTATATATTGCAGTATGATTACTACCCTAGTATTAGCTAATACCGCCATCATGCCACATATTTATCATCATTTTTGTGGTAAGAACATGTAAAATCTAGCCTCTTTAAAAACTGTTGATGGTAATAGTTAAATAATTTTGTGACTATCTTTTAAAAACTGTGAATTGAATAATTTTATTGGGCAAATTGTGTATGTTATGTATGTTTATTTATATTTTACTTTATTTTTTATTTAGGTTTTTGTTTCCACTCATTTTTTGTAGTTTCAAGTTTTTATCTAAATTCCAGTTAACATTCAGTGGAATATTACTGTCAGGAGTAGAATTTAGTGATTCATTATTCCCACATAACACTCAGTGCTCACCACAAGTGACCTTTTTAATACCTATCACCCATTTAACCCATCCCCCCATCTACCTTCCCTCTAGCATCTCCTAGTTTGGTCTTTCTAGATAAGAATCTGTTTTCTGGTTTGCCCTTCTCATTCCCTCCTCCCGGCAATGTTCATCTGTTTTGTTTCTTAAATTCCACATATGAGTGAAATCATACGGTATTTGTCTTTCACTGATTGACTTATTTCACTTAGGATAACACTCTCTAGCTCCATCTACATGATTGCAAATGGCAAGATTTCACTCTTTTTTATGTGTAATATATATATATATGTATATACACAGAACTTCTCTTTCCATTTATCAGTTGATGGACATTTGGGCTCTTTCCATAATTTGGCTATTGTTGATAGTGCTGCTATGAATGTCAAGTGCACGTATCCCTTCGAAACAGTATTTCTGTATCCTTTGGATAAATACCAAGTATTTATAAATACCAAGTAATTGCTGGACCATAGGGTAGTTCTATTTTGACTCTTTGAGGAACCTCCATACTATTTTCCAGAGTGACTGGACCAATTTGCATTCCCAACAACAGTGTAAGGTTTCCCTTTTTCCACAACGTCAGCATTTGTTTTATCCTGTGTTATTAATATTAACCGTTCTGACAGTAGTGAGATAATATCTCATTGAAGTTTTGATTTTTATTTCTCTGATAATGCATGATGTTGAGCATCTTTTCATATGTCAGTCATCTGGATGTCTTTTTTGGAAAAATGACTATTCATGTTTTCTGCCCATTTTTCAACTGGGTTATTTGTTTTTTGGGTATTGAGTTTTCTAAGTTCTTTACATATTTTGGATACTAACCCTTTGTCAGATATGTCTTTCATAAATATCTACTTGCATTCCATAGGCGGATTTCTAGTTTTGCTGTTTCCTTCACTGTGCAGAAACTTTTTATCTTGATGAAGTCCCAATAGTTTATTTTAGCTTTTGTTTCCCTTGTCTCAGGAGACATATCTAATAATAAGTTGCTATGGCCGATGTCAAACATGTTACTGCCTGTGTTCTCCTATAAGAGTTTGATGGTTTCCCATCTGACATTTAGGTCTTTCATCCATTTTGAATTTATTTTTGTGTATGGTATAAAAAAAATGGTATAGTTTCATTTTCCTGCATGTTGCTGTCCAATTTTCCCAAAACCAGTTGTTCAAGGGACTCTCTTTTTCCCATTGGATATTTATTCCTCTTTGTTGAAGATTAGTCAGCCTTATAATTGTAGGTTCATTTCTGGATTTTCTATTCTGTTCCATTGATCTATATGTCTGTTTTTGTGCCGATACCATACTGTCTAGATCACTACCGATTTGTAATATAGCTTGAAGTCTGGAATTGTGATGCCTCCAGCTTTGCTTTGCTTTTTCAAGATTGCTTTGGGAATTTGGGATCTTTTGTGGTTCCATACAAATTTTAGGATTATTTGTTCTAGTTCTGTGAAAAATGCTGGTGGTATTTTGATAAATATTTCATTAAATGTGTAGATTGCTTTGGGTAGGATAGACATTTTAGCAATGTTCGTTCTTCCAATCTATGAGCATGGAATGTTTTCCCATTTCTTTGTGTCACCTTCAATTTATTTCATCAGTGTTTTATAGTTTTCAGAGTACAGATCTTTTAATAAAATACAGGGAAAGAATCTTATAATCCTCTCAGTAGATGTAGAAAAAGCATTTGACAATGTCAGCATCCATTATTTTGTTTTTAATTTTTTTAATGTCTATTCACTTTTTTGAGAGACAGAGAGCAAGCAAGGGAAGGAGAGAGAAGGAGACAGAGCATCCAAAGGAGACTCCAGGTTCTGAGCTGTCAGCACAGAGCCCGACAAGAGACTCAAACACATGAACCGTGAGGTCGTGACCTGAGCTAAAGTCATATGTTTAACAGAATGAGCCATCCAGGCACCCCTGTGTAGCATCCATTCTTGATGAAAAACGTCAACAAAGTAGGAATAGAGAAAACATACCTCGACATCAGAAAGGCCATTTACAAAAGACCCACAACTAATATCATCCTCAGTGGAAAAACTGAGGGTGCTTCAATATGTTGCATTTCCATACACCAGTAATGAAGCAGCAGAAACAGAAATAAAGGAATTGAGCCTATTTACAATTACACCAAAACCATAGGATACCTAGGAACAAAACTAACCAAAAAGGTAAAAGATCTGTACTCTGCTCAGCAAACTCCAAGAGCAATAGGATAAAAAAAGATTTTGGAAAGTGGGAAGATACAACAAGGGAGAAAAATATGACTCTAGATTATTTCTCCAGCACATAACTTTTAATTCCTAATACTTAACCTGATCTTTCCTCAAATACTATTCACATTGCCTTTTTTTTTAAGGATCCTTTGCTTCCTCAAGTCAAATGAGGAAATCTTTCTTATATATACCAGTTGGAGAAAGAGCCAGAGAACTTAAAATACATTCCACCATGTTTTATTTATTTATTTATTTTTGTCATAGATCATATTACATTCACAACCCGTTGTTACTTAATTATTGAAAACTAGTTCTACTAAATCTGACACATTTCATTTTGGTAATGCTGCAGCAGGTCACCACCTTTATACAGATTACAGTGTTGGTATATTTGGATTGCCAAAGTCATAATGCAACCTTAAGTATTTATTGACTCAGCCATTTCTCAAAAGAAAGACTTCCATCTGGGTAACTAGTTCATGATGGGTTTCCAAATTTAGGTACATGCTGTTAGAACCAACTTCACAAAACTTTAAACCCTGTAGTTGACCTTACATGACCATTTCTAAGTATTCCTTTTTCAATATAAACTCTCCTTTAACCATGCTCATATATTTTTCCTATATGTAGATCTAGTTGTAATTTTAAATCAAGCAAAAATTTCAAATCACATAAACACTCAAATGAAAAGAGAACAAGTCTCGCTCCTGGTATTTCTACAAATTTAAACACTTCCTCCTCCCCAGCAACAACATCTTCATGCTAAATGGACCTGGGAAACCACTTTTTACCCCCTCAATCTACAAAATATCTTGTTATTCTTTTCCACTACTGATGCCTGCTTTTTTTTCTATTATAATTAAATAACATAAAAAGGGCATACAATATTATTGGGTAAGTTAAAGAATTTCTGCCCCCTGGTAATTTTCTGTGACAATGGAAGACATGGTTTATAATGTAAATTGTGAGGAAAAAAATGTTATGTTCCATATCACTAGGTATATCCCTACAATCTTATTATGATTCTAATACAAACTTGAAAACTATATTATTATCATAAACTCTCCAGGATGTTTTAATTTAGCATAAGACATAGTATTGTATGGGTATGGAAAAGGCACTGATTAAAAGATTATAATATGTAAATTTGTTCCTCAATTTTGTCATTATTTAGATATACAATATATGGAGACTTAATGATTGCTAATATTCCTTCCAATAATAAGGCTTACTGATTCTACAATACAAATATTATAATGCTCATTATTTAATAATAAATTGATAGTTCTACATTAGTACGGTTACCCCATGAAGAGTTTTGATATTTTCATTTCTATAGAAATTGATATAGAACACTTGAAAAATGCTATTGAAAGACGTATATTGGTGAAGGAAAAGAAGATACAATCAAAGAGTATCCCTGGTAAGAACAAGAGTTTTGCAAGTCTAATATTTCTGGTTTAAAATAAACTTTTTTAGAGTTTAATGAAGATTGGGTCTAAATGACAAGAGTAGCTATATGTTATTACTATACAGATAAAAATCTTCATAAATATTCTCATAATTTATCATACTCCGGTGTTTACTAGAAATAAAAAGTTAGCTAGATATTAGGAGTTTTAGAACTCACTCATTTAGAATTTAGACCGTAAAATAAAATGTTATAGTGACCTTACAACATGGTTGGTGAAAGGATGTCCAACAATATACTATTAATTTTCTATACCTCATGAATGTAATAGCAGCAAGAATTAGGATAGTTAATTCATTAATTACCATTTCCCTCTATTTGATGGAAACATCAGGTATATTTATGATATCTCAGCTGTAACAGAGCACATTGGCTATGTTATATAGTTTGGAAACTATACTACTGCCTTTACTCACGTAACAGTGATAAATACATTGCCGTTGCCTTCTAGTGTGATACCAAATAGGTAGACAGTTTAACAGAAATATATGTATGTATACATACATTTATCTTTATAAAATATATATGTATATATAGTATATGAATATATATAAAGTAATATATAAAGTTTATATATATAAAATATATATAATATATATTATTGGGTAAGCCAAAGAATTTCTGCTCCCTTTATATATATATATATATATATACATAAAGTAAAAATATAGTTAATGAGAGCCCTGTTAAAAACACTGTCATCGGGGAGCCGACAGCAGCCGCGCGCCCAGCAGGCGGGTCGGGGAGCGCAGCCGCCCGGGGAGATGCCAGCAGCCGCGCGCCTAGCCACCCGGACCGGGAAGCGCAGCTGCACCGGGAGCCGCCATGCGCCCAGCTGCCCCAGCCGGGAGCGCAGCGGCACCGGGAGCCGACAGCTGCCCCGCGCCCAGCTGGGGGAGCACAGCCGCCTGGGAGCTGCCGAAGTGGGGCGCCCTGCCACCTGTGGAGTGCCTCAAACTCAGACACATAACTGGCAGTCTGGCCGGATGTGGCAGGCAGAGTAGGCTGGCCCGTGGCAGACCAGCGAGCCACACTACGGGGACACCTGTTGCAGAGTGAAGACAGAAATAGAGGGGAAGAGGGGACTGGAAGGACTCCATTGCTGTCCCACAAGCCCACAGGCACAGCCCCAGGAAGTCACCCCAAGAGCCCTTCCTGCAGCAGTGGAGAACCGCCTACACCAGACCAGCCCCTCCTTATAGGAGTGACATCTTTCAGCGGGAGCTACAGACACCAAGTTCAGATGCTGCCTGAAGCAACTCCAGGGCAACTTCAAGAAACAATCCAAATCACACCCAGCCAATATGACAAAACGGAAAAATTCTCCTCAAAAGAATCTACAGGAAGTAGTGACAGCTCAAGAACTGATGAAAACGGATAGAAGCAACATAACAGAACAAGAATATAGAATGATAATAATAAAACTAATTGCTGGGCTTGAGAAAAGCATAGATGAAAGCAAGGAGTCCCGCGCAGCAGAGTACAAAGACCTTAAAAACGGTCAGGAAGAATTAAAAAAGTCCTTGAATGAAATGCAAAGCAAATTGGAGGCAGCAACACCACGGATTGAAGAGGTAGAAGAAAAAGTTCGTGAACTAGAAGATAAAATTATAGAAAAAGAGGAAGCAGATAAAAAGAGAGAAAAGCTGATCCGGGAACAGGAAAGGAGAATTCGAGAGCTGAGTGATGCACTCAAACAAAACAATATCCATATCATAAAAATCCCAGAGGAAGAAGAGAGAGAGAGAGAAAGGAGTCGAAGGGGTATTTGAACAAAATTGCTGAGAACTTCCCCATCATGAGGAAGGAAACGGGCATGGAAATCCAAGAGGCACAGAGAACCTCCCTAAGACAGAACTTGAATAGACCTTATACATGGCACATCATAGTAAAACTGGCAAAATATAAAGACAGGGAGACAATCCTGAAAGCAGCTAGGGACAAAAAGACCTTAACATACAAAGGCAGACACATAAGGGTTGTAGCAGACTTATCTACAGAAACTTGGCAAGCCAGAAAAGAATGGCAGGATATCTTCAATGTGATGAGCAGAAAGGATATGCAACCAAGAATCCTGTACCAGCGAGCCTGTCTTTCAGAATAGAAGGAGAGTTCAAGGTTTTCCCCAACAAACAAAAACTGAAGGAATTCATCACAAATAAGCCAGCATTACAAGAGATCCTGAGGGGCACTCTATGAAGAAAAGGTTGCAAAGAACACAAACTACCCTACACAGCCTTACGGGCATGAAACCTACAGATAACACAGTGACTATAAGCCCTTATTTTTCCATATTAACACTGAATGTAAATGGACTAAATGCACCAATCAAAAGACATAGGGTAACAGAATGGATTAAAAAACAAGACCCATCTATTTGCTGTCTTCAAGAAACTCATCTTAAACCTGAGGAAACCTTCAGATTGAAAGTGAGGGGATGGAGAACTATCTACCATGCTACTGGAAGTCAGAAGAAAGCCGGAGTAGCCACACTTATATCAGACAAACTAGACTTTAAAACGAACGACATAATAAGAGATAAAGAAGGACATTACATAATAGTCACAGGGACCATCCAGCAGGAAGAGCTAACAATTGTAAATATCTATGCACCAAATTCGAGGGCACCAAAATTTGTGAAACAACTAATTACAAACATAAGCAACCTTATCGATAAAAATATCCTAATTGTAGGGGACCTTAACACCCCACTCTCAGCACTGGACAGATCCACAAATCAGAAAATCACCACAGAAACAATGGCCCTGAATGACACATTAGAACAGATGGGGCTAACAGACATCTTTAGGGTCCTCCATCCAGAAGCAAAGGAATTTACATTCTTCTCAACTGCACACGGTACATTCTCCAAGAGAGACCACATTCTGGGGCACAGGGAAGCTCTAAATAAATATAAAAGAATTGAGATCATACCGTGTACACTTTCAGATCATAATGCTTTGAAACTTGAAATCAACCACAGGAAAAAGTCTGGAAAATATCCAAAAACATGGAGGCTAAGGAACAACCTACTAAAAGACGAGTGGGTCAACCAAGCAATCAGAGAAGAAATTAAAAAATACATGGAAACAAATGAAAACGAAAACACAACAATCGAAACGCTCTGGGATGCGGCAAAGGCAGTCATGAGAGAGAAATACATTGCAATCCAGGCCCACCTCAAGAAACAAGAAAAATCACTAACACAAATTCTAACAGCACGCCTGAAAGAACTAGAAGCAGAACAACTAAGACACCCAAACCCAGTAGAAAGAGAGAAATAACAAAGATCAGGGCACAAATTAATCATATGGAAACAGAAAAGGTAGTGGAACAGATCAATGAAACCAAAAGCTGGTTCTTTGAAAAAATAAACAAAATAGACAAACCTCTAGCCAGGCTTCTCAAAAAGAAAAGAGAGAGAACTCAAATAGATAAAATCGTCAATGAAAAGGGAGAAATTACAACCAATCCCTCAGAGATACAAGCAATCATCAGAGAATACTATGAAAAAGTATATGCCACCAAACTTGGCAATCTGGAAGAAATGGACAGTTTCTTAAATAGCCACACGCTACCAAAACTCAAACGGGAAGAAATAGAAAACTTGAACAGACCCATAACTAGTGAAGAAATTGAATTAGTTATTAGAAATCTCCCATCAAATAAAAGCCCGGGACCAGATGGCTTCCCTGCAGAAGTTTACCAGACATTTAAAACAGAGTTAATTCCTATCCTCCTCAAGCTGTTCCAAAAAATTGAAACGGAAGGAAAACTCCCGGACTCATTCTATGAAGCCAGCATCACGTTGATTCCTAAACCAGATAAAGACCCAGCAAAGAAAGAGAATTACAGGTCAATATCCCTGATGAATATGGATGCAAAAATTCTCAACAAGATACTACCAAATCGAATCCGACAACATATAAAAAGAATTATTCACTATGATCAAGTAGGATTCATCCCTGGGTTGCAGGGCTGGTTCAATATTCGCAAATCAATCAACGTAATACATCACATTAACAAAAGAAAAGATAAGAACGATATGATCCTGTCAATAGATGCAGAAAAAGCATTCGACAAAATACAACACCCTTTCCTAATAAAAACCCTTGTGAAAGTCGGGATAGAAGGAACATACTTAAACATCATAAAAGCCATCTATGAAAAGCCCACCGCTAATATCATCCTTAATGGGGAAAAACTGAGAGCCTTTCCCCTAAGATCAGGAACACGACAGGGGTGTCCACTCTCATCACTGCTATTTAACATAGTGTTGGAAGTCCTAGCATCAGCAATCAGACAACAAAACAAAATAAAAGGCATCAAGATTGGCAAGGAGGAAGTCAAACTCTCACGTTTTGCAGATGACATGATACTTTACATGGAAAACCCAACAGAATCCACCAAAAACCTACTAGAACTGATTCATGAATTCGGCAACGTTGCAGGGTACAAAATCAACGTAAAGAAATTGGTGGCATTTCTATACACAAACAATGAAGCAGCAGAAAGAGAAATAAAGAAGCTACTCCCTTTCACAATTGCATCAAAAACCATAAAATACCTAGGAATAAACCTAACCAAAGATGTAAAAGACCTCAAGATGAAAACTATAAAAAACTTATGAAGGAAATTGAGGAAGACACAAAGAAATGGAAAAACATCTCATGCTTTTGGAATTGGAAGAATAAATATCGCTAAAATGGCAATACTACCCAAAGCAATCTACACATTCAACGCAATCCCAATCAAAATTACACCTACATTCTTCTCAAAGCTAGAGTAAATAATCTTAAAATTTGTATGGAACCACAAAAGACCCCGAATAGCCAAAGTAATACTGAGGAATAAAACCAAAGCGGGAGGCATGACAATCCCAGACTTTAACCTCTACTACAAAGCGGTAGTCATTAAGACTGTATGGTATTGGCACAAAAACGGACACACAGACCAATGGAATAGAATAGAAAACTCAGAAATGGACCCGCAAGTATATGGCAAACTAATCTTTGACAAAGCGGGAAAGAGTACCGAATGGAAAAAAGACAGCCTATTTAATAAATGGTGCTGGGAGAACTGGACTGCAACATGCAAAAAGAATGAAACTAGTCCACTTTCTTACACCACTCACAAAAATAAACTCTAAATGGATACAAGATCTGAATGTGAGACAGGAAACCATCAAAATCCTAGAGGAGAAAGCAGGAAAAAACCTCTCTGACCTAAGACGCACCAATTTCTTACTCGACACGTCTCCAAAGGCAAGGGAATTAAAAGCAAAAATGAACTATTGGGACCTCATCAAGATAAAAAGCTTCTGCACAGCAAAAGAAACAACCAATGAAACTGATAGGCAACCAACGGAATGGGAAAAGATCATCGCAAATGACATATCGGATAAAGGACTAGTATCTAGGATCTATAAAGAACTTCCCAAACTCCACACCCGAAAAATGAATAACCCAGTAAAGTAATGGGCAGAAGATATGAATAGACACTTCTCCAAAGAGGACATCCAGATAGCAAACAGACACATGAAATAATGCTCAATGTCACTCATCATCAGGGAAATACAAATCAAAACCACACTAGATACCACCTTACACTGGTTCGAGTGGCTAAAATGAACAAATCAGGAAACTATGCATGCTGGCAAGGATGTGGAGAAGTAGGCACCCTCCTACACTGTCGGTGGGAATGCAAACTGGTGCAGCCACTCTGGAAAACGGTATGGAGGTTCCTCAAAAAGATGAAAATAGAGCTACCCTATGACCCAGCAATAGCACTGCTAAGAATCTACCCAAGAGACACAGGAATGCTGATGCATAGGGGCACATGTACCCCAATGTTCATAGCAACACTTTCGACAATAGCCAAATCATGGAAAGAGACCAAGTGCCCATCAACTGACGAATGGATACAGAAGTTATGGTACTTATATACAATGGACTACTACGTGGCAATGAGAAAAAATGAAATCTGGCCATGTGTAGCAACATGGATGGAACTGGAGAGTATTATGTTAAGTGAAATAAGTCAATCAGAAAAAGACAGATACCATATGTTTCCACGAATAGGTGGACTTTGTGAAACTAAGCAAAAACCAGGGGGAGGGGAAGA
>PITB01028440.1:0-19035 GCA_004024585.1 Paradoxurus hermaphroditus | reverse complement strand
CCCCGCCGCCCGTGCCGACCGGAACCCACGTCGGCAGAACAGTTCCGGGCGGATGGTCACCTGTTTCTGCGACAACGCGTTTTCTAGCGATAAACCCAGTGCCACCGTGTCAGGCCCTGCCGCGGACACGGCGCTGAGGAAGGGGCTGATGCTCGCGTTCAGGGAGGAGATGGGACACGGTCAAGCGGACAGGAGCACAAAGAGCTAAGAAAATTCCAGATCGATGCATTAGTGCAGCGCTACTGAAGTGCGGACCGCGGACCGGAGCCGTCCGCAAACGTCCCGACGAGATGACTGCAGACGAGGGGGGACGGTGCGTCGGAGCTTCTACGGTCCGCTCGGGCTGACACTAAACAAATCGGGACTTGTAATTTGTGCGTCTTTTAAAAAATTTCATTGTTTCTCAATCGGTTTTTTTTTCCAGCAGTTTTTGAATGTTTCCTCTACTTACGTCTTCTATGAAATTTTAATATTATAGATAACACTGCATATGTTTAGGGCATTTATGCAGATTTGTGCTTAATGCAGAAAGAGTACGACGAGTTTGTCCCTGCTCTGAGAACCAGCGTTTGTTCCTTTTCGGTGACACTGCCCCCACTCAGAAGGCAAGGTCTGGACGCTTGTTTTTATTGGGTTTTACGCTAAATTAAGGAAAAGCCCCTGGTCCTTCACCACGGTGAACGTGTGAAGTCCTGGGTGAACGGCACCCGGAGGCGGGGAAAGCCATCCCAGCACCGCACGCTGTCCCCTCTAGTGACTTCCTCAGCGCTGCTATCGACCCGCTAACGTAGACAGTGTAATTTAGTTTGCGGAAACTCGGTGTTGGGAAAGGCCCGAGGCTCGTCCGGCAGCATCTGAGCTGGAAACTGCTGCTCCTAACGTCTACTCGGTCGGCCAAAAAAACAAAAAAAACAAAAAACGCTGCAAGACGGAAACTAACAGGAGCGGGAGCGCACGGGGAGAAACTGGAGGCCTCACGCCCCGCGGGTGGGAGCGTCAGGTGCGCAGGCGCCGGGAGGGCGGTTCGCTGATGCCGCACAAAGGGGGACACAGAGTTACTGTACGAGCCAGCCACCCCCGCTCCCCGCCGCGGATGCGCACCCCAAAAGGCTGAAAACAGATGCTCGAACACACCCCGGACACAAATGTTCCTAGAAGCACCCACTATTCGCAAGCGCCAGAAGGCAGAAGAAGCCTAATGTCCGACTGCCGATGAACGGATCAACAGGACGCGGCCTCTCCAAACGACGGAACACTAATCAGCTGGAAGAAGGAACTCAGTCCCAGTGCCTGCTCCCAAGTGGACGACCAGCGGGAACACCATGAAAAAAGCTAGACACCCAAGGCCACGTACTGTGTGATTTCATTTATATGAAATGCCCAGAATACGCCAATCCGTGGAGACAGACGTACAGCAGCAGCTGAGGAGGCGCTGGCGGGGGCGGGGGGGGGGGGAATTGGGAGTGACAGCTTCATGGGTCACGGGGTTTCCTTTTGCAGTAATGGGAGTATCTTGGAACTAGACAGAGGTGGTGGTCACGTGACACCGTGAATGCACTAAATGCGGCCGAACCAAATACCTTAAAATGGTTAATGTCTTGTGCATTTCACCTCCATCGAAAATAAATCAAAGCTGCTGTTTCCACCGCCCCCCTGCACTGCCCCTCGGCCAGCCTCCCAGGCAACGGCCCAGGAAGGGGACTGCGAGGTCCAGGAAGTTCAGGACCCCTCCCCCTGCCACGCTCCTGCACAGTCCACGCCTTGAGCCCCGAGAGAAGAGAGGATACCGCGTCTCCGGGGTTCCTCGCACCCACCTCTTCGGCCCCGACCTCTCGTTCCTTCCCATCCGTTTCCTTCCCTTGGTTGCTAGTGTTACGGCTTCATCTAACCAGGCTGCAGGCGTCCTGCGGAAGGCCCTCCTGACCGCGGGGAAGACACGCCGGGGCCGCCCGCCCAGCCACGCGAGCCGCCTTCTGAGATCACCGGGCAGCACTCACGCGCAGGGGCCGCTTACAGCACGGGTGGCATTTGGGATCTTTCAAACGCTGTCAGGGGACAAAGATTCGTCCTCCTTTATTACTGCTGTCGGGAGGCCGGGCCCCGGGGGACGCGCGCACCATGCCAACTGGGAAGCGAGCAGGCCGACTGTGCCGACAGCGCCCCACGGCCGGAGGTTCCTGCGTCCAAGCGGCGGCGCCTGCCCTGCTTCTGGAGAATTCCCCGAGAACTCAGCAGGTTTTACACGGCAGACGGGACAACCGGGAACGCTATCGACACGGAAACTTTAACGGAGAGGTCTTAAGGGCGATGCCGAGAGGCTCGCGCTTTCTGGACATTTCTCCTCGACTTCCCTGCGGAGAAGCCCCCCCACGCGGTCCGAGGCAGGCGATCTGATTTCACTCTTCCTTCCTCCCCCCGCTGCTCCTCAACACAGAATCACGAGTGTGAAGCGGAAAGCCATTCTGGGGTTACGGGCGGGGGGGGGGCGCGAAGTACCTCGGGGCAACTGGGGCTACTCCCGGCGTCCTGGGTTCGGAGCCGGGGTGCAGAGGCGGGGGAAGAAACAGCAGAGAGGAGTTCTCCCAGCTCTTGCATTCTAAAGTTTAAGCCCTGGAATCGGGGAGGATCCGAGGGGCAGACCGATGCTTCTCGAACTGTCGGTGAAGGGCCAGTTTTTAACAAAGATACGGCTACACAACCAGCACGCAACTCATGCCACAAATGGTTCACGGTGCGATGCCACGGCTCGCCGACGGGCCTGCACCCGGTGCTGGGACGAGCCTGGGGGTGCGTGCGTGGGTGCTGGAGCGGAATTTAGCATTGAACTGCTGGGAACGTCTCCCTCGCTCACTCTCAGTTCGGTACGTAGGGTATCACAGGCCAGTGAGTTTGTGGACTGGCCCCAGTCTGCCAGCTAAGAGTTAGACCGATGTCGGCAAAATGGCTTAAGAAATACAAACGAAGAAGGATTCTCGTGGAGGGGGGGGATGGGCGATTCTCCTGGCTGGAGGAACAGGGTAGAGCACAAGGGAAAGCAAGGGGGTGGGTAGAGAAAGAAAAAGAGAATGAGCAGGTGGTCTTGGGGCAGAGGGATCCTCTGTCCCCACACACAGCTGCTGAGAAGGTGGCAAGCTCCTCCTCCACGGAAGGGGCTGTGTGTGCCAGGTCTGAAACAGCCGGTCCTCAAAACCTTCTGGGCCCAACAGGAGAGGGAGGTGAGGGAAGGAGCTGGTGCAGCCACGATGATATATGGCAACCGATGGATGGCGACAGTGTTGGGAAACACTAGGGGGTGGTGGGGATTGTGGCAAACTGGAATGCAGTTTTACTTAAGGGGGCAGCAGTTTCTGGCAGGCACTGTTTGGTTCCCCACAGGTATTCCTAGTTCCTTTCTCCTTGCCAGTTTCTTTCCTCGTTTTCCCAGCTTCCTTTGCAGTTCCAGGAGGGCTATGTAATCTAGTTCTGGCCAAGGGGCTTCTGGAAAAGACCTTTCTTTTGTTCCCCTGCCAGCTTCTCCCCTGGACGACATAAGGATGTGATGCCTGGAGTTACAGCAGCCATCTTGGGACATGAGACTCCAAACATAAAAGTGAAAGGCCGCCAGGCTGAGGCTGAAGGAGTAGAAGGATGAAAAGAACCTGGTCCTTGAAGCTACAAATGAGCTGCCGAACCAACCTTGGGATCAGACTTCTTGCTAAACACACAATAAACATTACTATGGTTTAGGCCAACATTAGTTGGGCTTTTTGTTACCAGCAGCCAAAAGCATTCCTAACCGATACAATACTGCCCAGCGCCAGCCCACTTCTGTCACCTAGAAATGAGTCTAACGCCATTAGGGCTTCTGATTTTTCAAAAGAAGTAAAAAAAACCCTGGATTTATATATGAAATCGCCCCATTTTTACGTGTGGGGCAACAAACATAAATTAGTTGGGACAAAAGAAAAAGACAATAAGCCAAATCATTCTGCAGGAGGTTTGGCCCGTGGGTTCCCGGTTCGTGACGTCTGGTCTAGAGGACAGAACGGTGCTTGCATCGGGTTCCTGGGCCCACGATGTGGGGAAGACGCAGCAGTGAGGAGTCCTGGACTGGAAGGAGCCTCGTGGGCCACGAGAAAGGACGAGTCGGCAGCAGCCTGGGTCTCAGTGACGGAGGACGAGAAGCCCTTGACCCCACAATACACTGGCGGGGGGCGGGGAGGGCAATCTTACCACAACCACGGTCAAAATTCTGGAGAATTCGGGGAAAGCCCTGAACGACCACCATGAAACGTTCCCACGGGCCCAGGGGAACCGAAGCTCACAACAGAGATCATGTCGAAAGGCTGAAAATAAAGCCGGATCCACCTCGTCCAGAGCTTACAGACCGAGATTTACGCCTTCTATACGAGAGACGGAGGGATTCTCTGCGTCCCTGGGACTGCGCCTACGCCCAGAAGCCTGGCTCGACTCGGCCCTGCCCTCTGCCCGCCGCGTTCCCTCATTCAGTATCTGCTGACTCCCTGGGATGTGCCGCGATTTCCCTTTTGAGAAGGAGCCAGGCCGGGCCTGTCCTCTTGGAGCTTAGCGCCTGGAAGGGCTGGAGGGCAACAAAGATGCCACACACAACCGGTTATTAACCACAGCGACTGAGGACAAGTGGCTGACAGTTCTGAGCCTCTGTCTCTCCATCTGTAAAACGGAACTGAGCGTAGTTTATTTATTCGGTTTTCTAGAAGGATGATGTCACTGAGGCTAGGATCCGTTCCCCCCTATATTCTCATAGGGGGATAAAAACATCCCGGCAAGGCTAAAAAACAAGCCACGACGATCCGGACAGGGCCGCCAAACAGAAGATGCCAGATGAAAACAAAGGGTTTGCGGGCATCCGGATCGATTGGCCAGATCTAAAACCAACAGGGACCCCCGGTCCACACGCCAGCAAGGGGGGCATGGGGTCCGTTTTGCCGGACGGAGTCCTCTGGTCTATTCTGCCACCTTAAAAAGTCCAGCCAGGCCCCCGGACCCCGCCGCCCGCACCCCGGCTCCATGTGGAGTCCAGCCCACATCTGTGTCGAATCAAACCAGCTGCTACATGTCACAATGGCCTCATTCACAGGTAGCACGCGGCATATTTAACCGGCAGTAAAACCATCCGCATTCCTGAGAACGCCGTTGCAGACGGGCGGCCCTGTCACCGCGTCTCTGCCACACGAGGAGGCATCCCGTCGGGGCAGAGCCGGGGGGAGAAGGGGGCCAAGCGGGGGGTGATGCTGCGCCGGAGAAAGCCACTACGTGCGCGCCCACGTGTGCTGGGGCAGAAAGACCTCCGACCCGCGGTGCCGGCGGGCCGGTCGTGAGCACGCTCCAGAACCAGATGTCGGTGGTCGTTCCTGTGAGCTATGCAGAGGATTGGTGGAGCGGGAGGGCTTCCTGGAGGAGGCGGTAACCGAGCAGCCGCTAAACGGAAGGGAGGGAGCCAGTGACGTGAAGATCTGGGGAAAGAGCGAACTGCCAAGGTCCTGAGGTACGAGGAGCTCGACAAAGGCCGCTGCGTGTGAAGCGGCGAGGACGGTGCGCGGCGTGCGGGCCGAGCTCAGGGAGGACTTCCGGGGATGAGTCGCCGCAGGGCTTGGCTGCCGGAGGCCACCGCGAGACACGGGCATTTGTCTCGGATGCCGCGGGGAGTTTCACGCAGAGGAGCGGCGCGATCTGTGACAACATGCGGAAGGATCGGCCGTGCGACTTCGCGGAAGGATCGGCTGGGTGACCTCCCTCGGCGCGGAGGCCACAGATCAGAGAGGGTCGCGCGGGTCGCAAGACCACGTGCACCACTGTTCCCGCCGAGGACTCCGGCGGCGGGCTTCTTGGGAGCGGTGACGAAGGTCGGGGCCTCTGAGACAAGTCACGCACGATGGGGGGAGAGCTTCGCCCCGGGGAAGGCACTGAGGTGGCGATGCCGCGGGGACCGGCGGCGCATCACGCTCCCCCCCTCTCCACGCGGCGGTCGTTCCGGGGTGTGCGTCTCAGCTCCGCGGACCCAGACGGGAGGCGAGCGCCGGCTGTACCGTCGAGGCTGGAGGTGCTCCCGCCCCGGGGCCGCCACGCGAGCACCGGGCGTTTGCATGACTGCCCTCCTCCCCAAAGGGAGGACACGCCCATCTCTCACTGACCAGATTTGCCCAAAAACTTCCTGTGGGAAGGACGGACGGATGACTAGACGGCCACCCCCGGTGCCGCTCCCCCTCCCCCTCCATCCACTCACCATCCCCAATTTCCATGCCCGGGGCCCCTGGAAGCCCCGCGAGCCTCCGCCTTTCCCCACCTCCACCCCCTCCGTGCCGGGGACCACCGGCTTGCTCGCTGATTCCGTCCGCCCCCGCCCCAGCTCCGTCCGCGAGCCTCCAGGCCCCCGCCCCCCCAGCCCTTTTCCCTTCTCCAAACCCGTCACAGCCTTCTTGGCTGCCCTGCGCGATCGCAGCCCTGCGCGGGGGCCACCGCCCCGCGTGACCCGCCTCTTCTCCGCCCTCGGCGAGCCCCACCTCTCGGCCCTGCGAGGGCTGATCTGCGTCTTCCACCCGGAAGCCCCAGTCCCCGCCCCAGGGCCTACGAATGTGACTTAGTTGGAAACGGGGGTATTTGCCGAGGCCGCCGAGACGAGGTCGAACCGGATCCAGTGACCGGTATCCCCCTAAAAAGAGAAAACTTTGGACACAGACACAGAGGGAAGTCGCCGTGTAAAGATGGGGCAGTGATGGGACTACAGGCCAGGGGACGCCAAGGTCGCTGGCCGCCACGGGAGCGGGGACAGGGGCAAGGGCCAGAGTCTCCCTCTGAGCCTCCAGAGGGAACCGCCCCCGCTGACGGCTTGATTTTGGGTTCCGGACTCCCGGACTGTAGGAGAACGCGTCCGTGTCATTTTCCACCACCCGGTTCGCGGGACTTCTGCGCCGGAAGCCCCAGGACGTCGACAGCCCCGCCCCGCCCTCGCCTGCCTCCAGCCGCCGGCCGCGCGGAACCACGTTCGGGGACCTCTGCAGTGACTCGCCCCTCTGCCTGGGAAGCTTGCTCACAGCCTGGCATCTCGCAGGCGTCAACGCGCAGAGGCACCGCCCGCGGATCCTGTTCTAAAGCGGACTCGGCAGGTTCCAGGTGACACTTGAATTTCTCTCCCAGGTCATGCTGGGGACTGGGGACCCCAGCGGGAAGCCCTGGCCCTCCCATGGCCGGCCGCCCCTCCTCAGCCAGGTCTCTGCCCGGCTGTGACATTTCCCAGTCCCTGCGGAGGAATGCCCACCCCCCAGGGTCCCCCGCCCCCCATCCAGATGCACCTTGAACATCACCCTGGTTCAACTGTTTCCTTTTGGTAGAATTTACGCCCCTGAAACCATCTTATGTATTTAGATATACATGTATGGCTCGCAGCATTCCCAGTAGGAGGCAAACGCATGAGGAGCTGGGACTTTGTTCGCTGCTTTACGCTTGGTTTCTAGAAACGTAGGCAGCAAGTGGCAAGCTCTCTGAAGATACGTTTTGAAGAAAACACAAACAAAAAGAACATCTATCTTGTTCTTGGTACCATTTGCAGGACCTGGCAGAGAACACATATTCAATAACTATGTATCAAATGAATAAATTAAAAGAGTAAACGAATTGGCTTTGACAATAGTTTCTGATTACGGAGCACATACTACATGTCAGGGGCTATGCTAAGACCCTTCCCTTGGTTATCCTAGTTTCTCCTCCACTCAGTGAAGAGAACGGAACCAAGTAGCGTCTACTGTGACCCCTTTTCGATCATTCCACCAATGTTTACTGAGCACCTACTATGTGCCAGTCTGTCCTAAGTGCCAAGGACACGGCAATGGACAAGACAGGGAAACCACTGCCTTGCTGGAGCAGACATCCCAGAGCGAGTGGGGGATGCCAAAAGTGAATAAACGCGTACCATTGGCTGGAGCTAGGGAACTCAGGTACTGGCGGGTGGTCAAAGGCGGCTCCGTATTTGAGTAAAGATTTGCAAGCTGTGAAAGATGGAAGCCTACAGAGATGAAGCAACTTGCAGTGCATAAACTCAGCGACCGTAAGAGGCACTGCTGGGATTCGAACCCAGGGCTGTCTGACTTGGGGGCCTCTTGTTTTTCACCTCAACGTTTTCCCACGTCCCATCTGCTGGGGGAATTGCCACCCCGCTGGAACGTTCATTAACCGTTTCGGGGGGTGGGGCACCTGGTTGGCTCAGCTGGCTAAGCATCTGACTTTTTTTATTTTTAAATTTTAAAAAATGGTTTTATTTATTTTTGAGAGAGAGGAGAGACAGAGTGTGAGCAGGGGAGGGGCAGAGGGAGAGGGAGACACAGAATCCGAAGCAGGCTCCAGGCTCTGAGCCGCCAGCACAGAGCCTGACGCGGGGCTCGAACTCACAGACCGCGAGACCCTGACCTGAGCCGAAGTGGGTCGCCTCACCGACTGAGCCCCCCAGGTGCCCTTCAGCGTCCGACTCTTGATTTCCGCTCAGGTCATGAGGTCACAGTTTGCCAGACTGAGCCCCGGGTCGGGCAGCCAGGGCCCGGCAATGAGGGGCGAGTCGGCTGCAGGCTGGGGCCTCGCCCTGGGGCCGGCAGAGCCCGGCATCTGGTTTGTGACAGGCTGGCCCTCCGCAAAGGCGCAGGACGGCCTCTAGTCTAAAGTTTCCTGGCAGTAAAGACAACCTTCTCCAAATTGATACTTTTTTCAAATAGAGAGGTCAAGTGCTCACGGGACGACCTCCCAGGCAACCCTCGAGTGCCTCGTGAGATACAAACCCTCCGTCTGTCCGACTGACGGGCAAAGAGCCTCGTAAAACGGTGCATTATTCTCCGGTCGCTTTGCGGGGGCACCGGGCTCCGCCCCCCTCCTCCCGCCGCCGCCGGCTCCGAGTGCTCACCGTTAGCAGCCGGGCTCTTTCCGCACCCTGTAAATTCCAAGCGGCCCGTCTCAAGTGCCCCGGGAGGATGTGGGAACCACGCACGCAAAGGCCCCCGCTTCCCTTAAGATATCGCCCGCTTTCAGATCAAAGCCGTCTTGTCCTGCGTCCTCGCGGCCGTAACTCACTCCTGGCCCTGAAACCCCACGTTGCTTTTAAAGCCGTGATGGAGCGAGCAGCTGCGGACCTGGGGCTTTCATCTCTGCTGGATGCATCTCCCCTTCGCCGGCCAGCTCTCCCGACCTTTGTGCTCGAAATTCTTTCCAAAGGCCCAGAGCCTGGGTGTTGCTCTCCCCCACTCCCGCCGTCACCGGTGGGTGCTCCTGAGCCGATCCTGAAGCTCGGTGGGCGGTGCTCCCATTTCCAGAGCGATCCTACAGATCGGGTCAGCCCCAGGGACAGCCGAGGCCCGCCCGTGGGTCCTGGTGAACGTTTCGGGTTTTTATCTTTCCCCCACTCTTTGCACAAGGAGAGCCTTTAAATTACCCAGGGGTTCCAGCGCACAGACTCTGGGGACCAAGGTCAACGTCACCGCTAATCAGACAGACGGACGTCACGGAGCCCCCGAGGAGATGCACGGAGGGGGCGGCATCGCCTGTGCGGTCTCCTCGCCCCAAACGCACGACCTCGATCTAATCACGAGAAAACATCAAACAAACCTGAACTGAGGGGCATTCGACAAAATGCCTGACTCCTGTTCACCTAAAGGTCAAGGTCATGGAAGACCTGGAGGGGCTGCCACAGGTCCCACGTGGGACCCTGCGTTGGATCCTGGGGACAGAAAATGGCCGTTGGTGGAAAGATCGGCGATCTTCAGATAACGTCTACAGTTCACAAGCCCTGGGCATAAACTAGGGTAACCAAGGGAAGGGTGGTGGCAACCGCCGCACTACCGTTCTGGAAACGGTAGGGGAGCAGGGGCGAGAGGCATCTGGGAACTCTGTACAAGCCTGGCCACTTTTCTGTAAGTCTAAACTTAATTCAAAATAAAGAGTTTTGTTTATTTGTTTATTTTCAAGATTTAATTTATTTTTATTTTAAAGATTATTTTTATTATTTTTATTCTTATCTTATTTCTTAATTCTTTAAGTGTTTATTTATTTTTAAGCGTTTTATTTATTTTAAGTGAGAGAGACAGAGCGTGAGCGGGGAGGGGCAGAGAGAGGGAGATACAGAATTCGAAGCAGGCTCCAGGCTCCGAGCTGTCAGCACAGAGCCCGACGCCGGCCTTGCCAACACCCTGAGTTTGGAACTCTGACCCCCGGCGCTGTAGGGTAACAAATTCTGGTGTCGAAACCACTGAGTCGGTGGTGATTTGCTCTCGTTCCAGCAGGACACCGACATAGCGCTCGGGTCTCTAACGAAAAAGTAAAGGAGAGAAAAATACAGCGGGGGCCACCCAAGTTTTGCTTGGCTCCGCCCACGTTCCTCGCTGTGCGACAGACACGCCCTGTCCCTGTGGACACTGGTGTTTGCTGCCCCTTGCCCAGGAGCCTCATATCATTCATTCATTTGCTCATTCGCTCATTCACGCTTGCCAGCTTTATAACTACTCACTGAGGACATGACGGGGAACAGGACCCGACCCTGCCTTTAAGGATCTTACAGCCTCAGTGGATATTCAAGGAAATCAGCATTTAAGCTTAGAAAAGACAAAAATCGTCTTCTTTGGCAAACGCCCAAAATAAATTTTAGAAAACGAACAGGCGGCCCCAATTTATTTTACTTTTGTCTTCACAATAACCTGGGGGAGACAGACAGCATCCCCAGTCCCGACCTCTTAAAAATAAGGAAACGGAAGCTCAGAGAAGTTAAGGAGCGTGTGTACGGCTGCACAGCTGGTTGACTGGCAGGCCAGCCCCGACGGGAGCCCGTGCTCGCCCCGCTTCCCCAGGACGCAGCTCAGACCTGCGGGGACCTGGCCCGGGAGCATCCTGAACTCTTGAACCCACCTTCGCAGTCGGCACAGGGACAAACCGAGCCCAGAGCTGGCGCCGGGCCGGGCTGTCTGTGGTTGCAGCCACTTAAAGACGCGTTCTGGGCAGGTGACGGACTGGTCTGGAAGAGGCGGCTCGGCGCTCAGCCTGCACTTGGCTGGGAGGGCGTGGAGTCACTCCGCCCCTTACACAAGCCCTCGGTCAAGGCCCGCACACTGGACACTTGTACCCAGACGGGGCTGGGAACGCCAGTGGGCAGCCCACAGCCAACTGCTCTGCGTGGAGATGACGAGAAACCTGTCAGCCTCGGGCGTATCTGCGTGCTAGTTTCTACCAACAGCCAAGGGCGGAGAGCCCGGGACCTCCCCCGGTGTTCCTTCTTTCCTTCTCTCTCATAATAACAAAACCGGCAAGTTGCAGCCGGGCCCACGGCCCTCCTGAATAAATACTACAATCCCACCCAACTTCCCTTGCAGCTAGGTTGGCCAGGTGTCTGAGATCTGGCCAGGGTCGCACAGTAGAGGTGTCGTCTGTGACATCTGAGTTGCGCCCTGAAGGGAGGGCGTGGCTCTTGCCTTCCGCCTCCTTCCCCTTCCCTCTGGCTGGCCTAGGCCTGCTGCGGGCCGTCCGGGGTCAGGCGGGCGAGGGCAGCAGCCTCGGCTCTGTGGCACAGCGAGAGGGAGGGGGTCCGGGTCCCTCGCTCTGCCGCACGGCTCCCATGCAGCCTGTCACGGAAGAGAGAAATAAACCGCAGTCCCATCGAACCACCGCTAAAGCGGCCGAGCTCACAGCCTGAGCACCGTTCCCAGAGCCTCAACGCCACAGATGCCAAGGGAAAGGACAGGGCAGTCCAGGCAAAAGTTTCTTCTGGTGACAGATCCGTGGGGACGCTGCCTGCCGGCTACTCCACAAACTTGCGAGGAGCGTCTGGGACAGAACGCAGAAGGCCGCCTTTAAGTACGGCTGCCAGGAGTTCCTCCGAGCCCCGGACGCAGACGCCGCCCCTCCCATCTGCTGGTGGGACCTCTGTCCCTCTTCCTTGCACGTGGCCTGGCCTTGTGACCCGCGGTGGCCAATAATCACACAGGGCAGGACTGATGGTCTGGGGCTTCCAAGCCCAGGCCTTAAGGGAGCCGGCAGCGTCCGCCTCCACTTTCTCGGAACCCGGGCGCCGTGCTGTTAGGAAGCTGGCTAGACACTGGAGGTAGAGAGGCCACGTGGAGGAGAATCGAGGCACCCCGGCCCGTGGCACCAACTGCCACACGGGTGACCACGCCCTCCTTGGACACCTAGCGGATTGCAACTGCACGAGGGACCCCAGGCATCGCCAGGAAGGGCAGGAAAACCACCCTGCTGAGCCCAGCCAACCCAAGACATTGTGAGAAATAATGCATGGTGGCCGCCGCAGGCCGCTACGTTTTGGGGTGGTCTGTCACTCAGCAGCAGCCGGTTCATACGCAGGAACGGTTTTATTTTTCTCTGTGTTTCCCCACGTCCGGTTATCGTTCCTCAGAGGCCCCTGTGCCCTTCCTCCATCACAATGGCCACGACCGCGAGGATGCGATCCGTGTGATTATCCAGGTAGCACATTTCAGGGGTAGGAAGCGTGTGCGTGGGAGTTTCTCACGCCCGGCTCTTCCACTCCCTGGCTGTGTGACCTCGGGCATGTCACCTCACCTCTCTGGGCCTCAGTCTGCTCATCTGCAAAGTGGGAGAGACATCAGGACTTACATCGCAGGACGTTCGTGAGATGAAACGAGAGAACGACGGTTAAGCGCCCGGCACGGAGTCCGCCGCGTAGCGCGCCCTCAGAGGGTATCTGAGCGAAGCCGTGACACAGCTGATACAACGAAGGTCTACAAATACTCAAGGGGCGAGGGAACCGACCGCTCAGGGTCACTCCCTGAGGCTGACACTGAGCCTCAGGGCTCAGGGACACCCGGCCTGCCCACCACGTGCAAAGTGGCTCCCACTGCCACGCCTCTGGCCCTCCTGGCCACTCGGTTCTTCATCTGTGGGCAGCTCCTCCCTGCCCCTGCCGTATGAGCTGCTCATTTAGTCTATACTTATCTGGTTTTGTCTCTCTCTCCCAACACGGAAATAGATTTTGGGGTCTATGTTGTTCCCTGATGCATCTCAGGTCCCTGGAACCACACTCAGCACACAGCAGGTGTCAACACACATTTGTTGAACGAACGAATGAACGCACGTCCCTGAGGGCCCAGGGCTCCGGAGTGCGGACGTGAGCACGTGGAAAGCAGCCCCCCTGAAGAAGGCCCTTCACACTCTCACTGCGCGTGAGCACCCCCTGTTGACGACGCCCCCCACGACTCCACAAGTGCACGACTCTGATGTGAAGGGGCCCCCCGGAAGAAACCAAAACCAGGGGCGCCCCGGGGCGCTCGGTCCGCTGAGTATCTGACTCTTGATTTCGGCTCAGGTCACGAGGTCACGGTTCACGGGACTGAGCCCCGCATCGGGCTCTGTGGGGACAGCGCAGAGCCTGCTGGGGATTCTCTCTCTCTCCTTCTCTCTCGGGCCCTCCACCGCTCACACATGTGAGCACATGCTCTCTCTCTCTCAAAACAAATGAACTTTAAAAAACAGACAAAAAACCCCCAAACCCCAAAGCAGAGCCCCTGTAGGAAGAGCTATGCTCGCACACAGTGCCCAGCTCCGTCCCGCACCCACGAGCCCCTTGAGCACCCTCCCGAGGCTCTGTCTCTCTCGCCCCCAAACTCCAGTGTGACCTCTGGACAGCGTCACTGGAATCCTGAAACCTCGTAACCTTGCATCACTCCTCCTGCCCGTTGCAAAAAGGAGACACTCAAGAACTGCCCCACACTGACAGGAAAGGTGTCAACTGCTTTTTTTTAAAACAGAGACAGAGAGAGACAGAGTACGAGAAGGGGAGGGGCAGAGAGAGGGGGAGACGCAGAATCCGAAGCAGGCTCCAGGCTCCGAGCTGTCAGCACAGAGCCCGATGCGGGGCTCAAACCCATAAATCCTGAGATCATGATCTGAGCCAACGTTGGACCATTAACTGACTGAGCCCCACAAGCACCCCGAAAGGTGTCTTCTACTGACCCACTCATGCGGGACAAAGATGACAATCATGATGACACCATGCCATTAACTGAGAGTTTATTATGTGCCAGGGAAGTGTCTGTGAGCCTCCTACATACATTCGCTCTCACGACTCCACGAAGTGGGTAGCATCCCCAGCTCAGTAAACAGACGAGAACACGGTGGAACAGAGAGATTAAGAAACTGAGCCAAGGCCACCCAGTTAGACAGTGATGGGAAACAGGGAAGTCGGGCCAGGCCATAAATGAAAGGAGAGACGCTGCCTTGTGAGGGCGGCAGGGTCGGAAGGGGCCTGGAAGGCCACATAAAGATATGTGGTCCGCACTCACGGCCGAGGGCAAGTGGGGAGAATTAACATCGGCTCCGAGGCCACTTCCTGTCCTTGGCTGCCGCTGGCAGGCACCTGACACGCTCGTTCTTCCCGAGGCTGCTGCGTGACCTGCCCGGGCTGAACGTGTGCCTTCCCTCTCCACGGGTTCCCTGCCCATGCCTCCCGTCGTACTCAAACACACATCTGCAGCGTGGTGAACTTTTCCTTCCCCTGGAGTCAGTTTGCCAGTAAAAACAAAAGTGGCCCCGACATGTAGGAGTTCACAGAAAAGCCCTTTTATGGAAAAATATAGTATTTGTACTCTTGGGCACCGAGTTCTGTCAAGAAAGAGGAGGGTGAGCATTCTTTTATCACAGTCCTAAAGCGCCGGTAGGGGGGTCTGAGGTTTCCCTCTCCTTCTTCCTTCTGTCCTCTCCTTCTTTAAGCATTTATAGTCGCCCGATGACCACCTACCCAATATCCACTTCCTCCCCATTCTTGTTCAGAGAGAGAAAAATAACCACTTCTCCGGTCTTCTCTGGAGCCAAGGGCCGCCATTCGACCTAAACCCAGCCTATCAAACAAAATCGGAAAACTTGAGCTTTCCTTCTCCATTCTCCCTTCTGCTGCCTGCCTGGAATGTGGAGGGAAGGGCTGGAGGTAATGCAGCCACGCTGTGTCTGGGAGGTGACAAGCACTGGGATAAAGACCTAGGGAAAAGCTGGGACACTGGGTGCTCTGTTGCTTGTGGCTAAAGAACTCTTGATGGCGTGTGCCAGAGGCCACGGGTCCTGTGAGATATGGGATGGTTCCCGCCGGCTAGAAGCTCAAATATAGGCCAGGTTCCGTACTTTACAGATGGCGAAATCGAGGACCTGAGACCAGATGACCGGGGTCATAGGTGCGTTTGTAACAGAGACAGGGTTAGAATCCAGACTTCAGTCTTTTTTTTTTTTTTAATGCTTATTTATTTTGTGTGTGTGTGTGTGTGTGTGTGTGTGTCTGTGTGACAGAGTGAGACAGAGAGACAGTGCATGAGTAGGGGAGGGGCAGAGAGAGAGGGAGACCCAGAATCTGAAGCAGGCTCCAGGCTCTGAGCTGTCAGCACAGAGCCCTACACAGGGCTTGAACTCACAAACCGTGAGAGTATGACCTGAACTGAAGTCAGACGCTTAACTGACTGAGCCCCCCAGGCATCCCTAGACTTCGGTCTTAAGTCTCGTTTTGTTTCTTCTGCTTGTTCAGGGCGCCCAGAGTGTGACAGAAACCCCAGTGGTGGGACAAAAGATAATTTTCAATGACCTTCTTTTTAATACTCTTTTAACGTACCTCACAGGTAGCTGAGATCAGAGGTTGAGAGCTTGGACTCTGAGCCAGACTGCTTGGGTCCAAGTCCTGGTTTCACCCCAATGCTTGTCGCCTCATAGTCACAGCGTGGCTGCCTTACTACCAGCCCTTCCCTCCACATTCCAGGCAGACAGTAGAAGGGAGAATCGAGAAGGAATGAATGCTATGATTCAGAAAGCTCAAGTTTTCTGATTTTGTTTGATAGGCTGGGTTTAGGTTGAACGGCGACCCTTGGCTCCAGGGAAGACCGGAGGAGTGGTTATTTTTGCCTGGATGCGGTGTTCTTCTAGGCGACCTCTCTGAACAAGAACGGGGAGGAAGTGGATATGGGGTAGGTGGTCATCGGGTGACTATAAATGCCTGATGGAAGGAGAGGACGGAAGGAAGAAGGAGAGGGAAACCTCAGACCCGTATCGGCTCACTGCTCATTAGCCGAGTGACCTCAGACATGTTATTTGCCCTCTTTGTGCCTCAGTTTCCTCCTTAATAAAATAGGCATGATTTTCCATATTATACAATAATTGTGAGCATTTAATGAGGTAGCATCTGAAACCCAGTAAGTATTAAATAAGTATTAACTGTTTGTCCCAGGAGCATCCCTGTGGCAAAAGCCACAGCTCATCTGTCCCACTCTACGCGTGAGACCCTTTCCTGCACGGCAGGGGACAGAAGAGGCCCTTTGCTGACCTCCGGCCTGCCTGCCTAAGGACAAGAAGCCATCTCCCAGCCTGGTGAGGACAGGGCCACTAATGGGCTGCTCACTAGCTCCTCCCCTTCCCTGGGGCCATGTCCCTCCTCTCTCCTGGACTCTGACAGTCACCTCTTCCCACGAGTCTCCCTGTGCCCAGCCCTCGTCGGCCTATGGAGCACTCGCCACACGGCAGACGCTGCTAGAACTGGTGGTTGGTTGAATCCCCCCCATTTACGTCTACTCAAAACCTCAGAATATGACCTTATTCAGAAGGAGGGTCTTTGAGACGCCTGGGTGGCTCCGTCGGTTAAGCGTCCGACTTCCGCTCTGGTCATGATCTCCCGGTTCGTGGGTTCGAGCCCCGTGTCGGGCTCTGTGCTGACGGCTCAGAGCCTGGAGCCTGCTTCGATTCTGTGTGTCTCTCTCTCTCTGCCCTTCCCCTGCTCCTGCTCTCTCTCTCAAAAATAAATATACATTAAAAAATTAAAAAACAAAACAAAACAGGAGGGTCTTTGCAGATGTCATCTGGCTAAGAATTAGGGAGGAGATCCTCCTGGCGGGTGGGCCCCAGATCCAGGGGCAGTGTCCTTATAAAAGACAGAGAAGGACACGGAGACATGGAGAGGAGACAGAGGCTGGAGGGACGCGGCCACAAGCCAAGGAACCCCGGGAACCACCAGAAGCCGAACGAGCCAGGGAGGACTCGGAGGGAGCCGGCCCTGCTGCTCTCAGACTTCTGGCCTCCGCGGCTGTGAGACCAGCCCCGCCTGCGGCTGGGTTTCTCTGCCAACAAAGAACGGCTGTGTTAACCGTGCACTTGATCCCAAAGCATACAAACATCGATCAACTCGGCAATGTCCTTGGGTCAACTGCGTGACTTTCTTTGTTTTGTTTCGTTTTTTTAATTTTTAAATTTTACTTAAACCCAAGTTAGTTAAATACAGCGTAATAATGGTTTCGGGAATAGAATTTAGTGATTCCTCACTTACAACGCCCAGCGCTCATCCCCACAAGTGCCCTCCTCAGAGCCCATCCCCCATTTAGCCCATCCCCCCACCCACCTCCCCACCAGCACCCCTCGGTGTGTCCTCTGTATTGAAGAGTCTCTTCTGGTTTGCCTCCCTCTGTTTTTATCTTATTTTTCCTTCCCTTTCCTTGTGTTCATCTGTTTTGTTTCTTAAATTCTACACAGGAGTGAAATCCTAAGATATCGGTCTTTCTCTGACTGACTTATTTCCCTTAGCATAATACAGTCTAGTTCCATCCATGTGGTTGCAAAGGGCAAGATTTCATCCTTTTTGACACCAACTAATATTCCATCATATATATATACCCCACATCTTCTTTATCCAATCATCCAAGGATGGACATTTGGGCTCTTCCCATACTTTGGCTATTGTTGAAAGCGCTGCTATAAACACTGGGGTGCACGTGCCCCTTCGAATCAGCATTTTTGTATCCTTTGGATCAATACCTAGTAGTGCAATCGCTGGGTCATAGGGCAGTTCTATTGTTAAGGTTTTGAGGAACCTCCCCACTGGTTTCCAGAGTGGCTGCCCCAGTTTGCGGTCCTGTGGCGCCTTGTGACAGCAGCCCCAGGCAAAGTCTGACAGAACCCAGGTCGGATCCTGTCCTTCCCGCTGCCTTTCCCACCTCACCTGGGCCAAGCCGCAGCCCCACAGTGGTCTACGGGCTCCGGCCCCCTCATCGGCCCCTGGCCTCACCTCTCCCCTCTCTCCCCCATCACCTCCCCTCTGGCCGCCTGGTCCCTTCGCTGCTTCTGAGACCCGTAGGTGCCACTGCCTCCTTTGCGGGCGCTGTTCCTTCTGTCTGGAACGCCCTCCCGGACCCGTGGGGGGCTCCCTATCTCTCCTGTGGTCTTTGCCCACATCCACCACGGCGCGGCCAGCCCCCACCCCCCCACCATTACCTAAATCGAATCTGTTTCGTACCAGTCCCCTCCCCTGCTCTATTTTTCCGCATGAATCCATCACTGTCCAAAACATTATGAGTTTCACCTTAAAAAAAAAAAAAAAAGAACCTTATTTATCGTCTTTGTCCCCCCGGTAGGATGGGAGTTCTGCAAGGGTGGAGTTTTGATCCTGTCGGTCACGGCTGGGACCCTAAACCTCGTGCACAGCGAATACTGAGAAAAACACTTGTTAATGAGGGAGGGAGGGAGTGAGTGTGGTGAGCAGAAGAAGGCCTCTCCACTCGCCCAAGACACCCGCCCTGATCCCCGGAACCGCTAACGTAAGGGAATTACGGCTGCGGATGAAATTAAGGTTGCTAATCACCCGACCTTGAGATGGAGTGTCCTGGATTATTGGTGGGGGGCTTGCAAGGTCACCAGAGGGCCCTTAAAAAGGGGCGGCAGGAGAGAGGGTCAGGGAGATGACCCAGAGCCGATCAACGCTAAGCAAAATTTGTCAAAGACAAATCTCCTAGGACTTTACCCAGATGAGCACTTGAAGATACAAAACAGATGAACATAAGAAGGGAAGCGAAAATAATATAAGAACAGGGAGGGGGACAAAACATAAGAGACTCTTAAAAACGGAGAACAAATAGCGGGTTACTGGAGGGATTGTGGGAGGGGGGATGGGCTAAATGGGGAAGGGGCATTAAGGAATCTACTCCTGAAATCATTGCTGCACTCTATGCTGACTTGGATGTAAATTAAAAAAATCAATTAAATAAAAATGACCAAAAAAAAAAA
>PITB01028439.1:0-19031 GCA_004024585.1 Paradoxurus hermaphroditus | reverse complement strand
CTGGAACCCCATGCATTGGTCATTTTGCCTTGGAAACTGGGTCACTCTAAGTGGGTGATAGGTCAGTTTGTCACATTGCTTAACCTAAGACATCCCTGCTTTAGATCCTATCTATAGTATACACCAATTCAGTTTAATGAGCTACTGTGTCTTTGGGAGTGAGAAATGAAAGAAAGGGAAGCCATTCACTATGACTTTGCTTGCTCTGACACTGCTGTAGCCTCTCCTATCAGCCGCCCTTTTCTGAGGCTCCGTGTGGTTGGTGACTCCCATTTTCCGCTGCGAGGTGGGTGTAATTGCAAGACGGAAGCATTTCTCACCGTCTCCGTTGCGTTTGTAGATTTTTATAGGATGAGAAGTGAGAGCTTCTACATAAAGCTGGGAACCCTTGCCGAATGTGCTCCTGGTATATCCCCTCGACTCCTCAGGTTTCCTGGCTGGAAGCTTCTTCATTCTACATTCTTCCCCCACCCCGCCCACCACACCCCCCCTCCCCGGGGTCATAGCCTTGGTCCTAGCGGGCTTGTATGGAGCTAGCCCTGGTCTCCATTTCCTTGCCAAGCTCAGCGTCAGGCTCTCTGCCTTGACAGCAGCGTCGATCTTGCTCACTTGTCCAACGCAGCTGCCAGCCAAGGTGGATGGGCAGATGTTGGTAGCACTGACCCCGCCTATCAAACCACATAAAGGGCAAACTGGATTTCTAGGTGGTGGCTCTTGCTTATAGGAGGTGGTAACCTGATAAATGTGGTTGCTGGTGTATTAATTTACTCTGAAAAGTGTAGCCACCAGGTGGACTGGAAGGTTGATATCAGGGCTTCTCTGAACAGGTGTTGTAATGAATAAATACTTTCATCTTTCTTTTTCTTTGATCAAAACTGAAAGATGAGCATTATTCATTTAGTATGATAAGCGTGCTCTTGAACATGAAATGGAAACGGTTAAAATGAAGAGTAAGGACAAGGGGAGCTGTGTTTGAAGCCCAAAACAAACATTTAAAAATGGGTAATTCAACAGACATGGGTTACCTGTCTGTTGGTGCTACAGGTTTTAAAGATGAGTAGAAGAAGTCCCTAAGGACCACATAACTCATAGCCTAATTATGGAGACGGAAGTACCACACAGCTGACTATATTTCAGACCAGACTTTGTCCAAAGAAGCGTTGTTACAATAGTCTTCATCAGTTGGAAGATCGAGTTAAAAGTGAAACTTGCAGTGGATGAAGACTCTTAGACTTGGCTGTTATAATTGATTCCTTCTGCGGGTGCACAGTGTCTTGGGGCACGCGTTGTCTCTTCACGGAGACCCGCACGTGGTTGGTCACCATGCCCGTGGTCGCTCCTGCCCCACACCAGGCCCTCCTGCCCCCTCTGCCTGATGTCTGTCGATCTTTCTCGGTCACTTTCCCGGACTTCAGGAGACGTATGGAATGGGCCGGAGTCATTTTCATGGTCTGCTTTGGCGACAGGAGAATGCTGCCGCCTTCCCCCCTCCTCCCCAATAGACTTTATTTTCCGGAACAATTTTTGGTTCCCAGCAAAATGGAGTGGAAGGTGCAGAGCTATTTCCAACACATGGGGAGCCCCCCCACTAGAAACTTACCCCCAACAGTGGTACACTGGTTACAATTACGAACCTATGTTGACCTATCCGTATTACCCAGAGTCCATCGTGTACGTTAGAGTTCACTCTTGGTGTACAGTCTGTGGATTTGGACAAATGTACCTCCGGAAAAACCTTCTCATTTCTCGCTATTGAGGTCAAGAATTGGTGGCTTATTAAATACAGGCTTTAGGTTTGAGAAAGGGTATACGGTTCTTGGAAGAAAGAGTTTTGTCTAACTTCTCTGCATTTCTACCCAACAATTTTCAAATTGGAGAGAGTGGGGGTGCACATGGTGCTGGTCCCTGTCATCCCCTTGGCTCATAAGGCTCTTGGTTGCTTGGATTAGGCCTGGGGTCAAGGTCAAGAGGCAGACAGGGCGCCTGGGTGGCTCAGTCGGTTGGGCGGCCGACTTCAACTCAGGTCATGATCTCGCGGTCTGTGAGTTCGAGCCCCGCGTCGGGCTCTGTGCTGATGGCTCAGAGCCTGGAGCCTGCTTCCGATTCTGTGTCTCCCTCTCTCTCTGCCCTTCCCCTGTTCACGCTGTGCCTCTATGTCTCTCAAGAATAAATAAACATTAAAAAAAAATTAAAAAAAAAAAAAAAAGGCAGACACGCCTCCCCCCTTTTTCCAGAGTACGCATAGTTACCGTTTGGCCTCTTTCTTGGGTTGGCAATCTCGTGACCTTTGTGACAGGTGACAGGTGAAGGGCAAGTCTAATTAAAATCAGTCTGTGAAGCGTCTTGGTCGTCATTTTTTTTTAGTGGTGCATGAGCTCACGATGCCTGGTCCTGAAGGAGCTATAAGCTTGCTCTGAAATGTCAAAACTCAAAGCCTTCTCAGCTTTCCTCTCGGTTCTGTTTCCTACTCCCACTGTCCCCACAGCAAAGGCCAGGCACGCTGTTTTGAAATACCAGTGAAACTTGCAGTGGAGAACAATAAATATACGTTAACCCCAAGGAAGGCAGACACTCCTGAGAGAGTTTGGGGGGCTTTCCTAAACCATTTCAAGGAAGCAGAGTATCGAATTAATGCTTTTTGTGCTAAAAACATTAAGGTATTTAAATGTGTTATTCTAATCCCTGTTTCAGCCTGGGAACAGAAGGATCTAATATCTCTCATTTAAATCCCAGCCTTCCTAGTCTGAGCCCTTCTTTTCAGCCTTAGCACAGGAAGAAACAGACGATAGCCGGTCGACTTCAGCGAATATAAACCCATGTGTAATTCACAACGTACGACCTATTAAATTTTTACATCAAATGTGGTTGCCCGGATCTTCATATATTCCGTGTCGTTGAGCGGGGATGTTAGGTTTTCAGAAGCTAGACTTCTGTCTGACCGCCCCTTGAGTCGTTCTGCTTCCTGGACATGCAATAAAATTGTCATGGACACAAGTACAGATGCATAAATTCTGCACCCCCAAGCAACGGATACTGATTTCAAAGTGAGCCCTTTCTGGTTGTGGAGTAAATTGATCTCGGGCAGACGGGGCGTCCTCCCTTTCTCGAGAGCCGCTCTGAAAGCCTCAGCTGCGCGGGCAGCATTTACGGCCAGCACGCGGGATCAGGTTATAAGGTTTTGTTCGGCGAACAAAGAATATCAGGTTCCCTCCCAACGCACAACTGTACGATGGTTGATCCCTACCTCCTAGGTTGGGGAGAAGAGAACGCTCACGGGACAGCGAGGGCAGTCACCAGTCGAGTAATTAAGATCAGTGATAAATAGATTGCTCTGTCCCCAAATCAGTCGTTAGGGTCCCCCCCCCCACCTTTAAAATTCTTGTTCCTCGATAAGTTTTTTTTAGATTTTGGAATCCAGGTTTGGGGCCCTGTAAAGGGTGACTTCGGGTGACTAGAATATTTAGCCATAAAATTCTTCATGTTTGAACTTTGGGTAATGCATCCAGAGTGAAAGTGCAGAATACTTTGATGAAGATACCGGCCAGATTGTTTTCCAGGGTTCGATTCTAAAAGGAGACTCGAGATCGCATTTTGTGCTGTGTGTGTGTGTGTGTGTGTGTGTGTGTGTGTGTGTGTGTACGCGCGCGCGCGCAGCACTGAGATAATCAGCAACCCCTTAAAGCTACAGAATTAAATATCGGAGGAGTTAAGTGAACTTTTTCAACAACAAGGAAACTATTAGTAGTAATTGTTAATACATGGTTATACTGGCAAATTTACATAAATGGTATTTTTTGAAAAGCTCTCACATTGTCTCGATTTCAGCCTGCCTGGCTGCCTCTTCTGAGAGAGGGGCAAGGAGAGAGAGGGAGGAGAGCTCATCCCCTGTTTCTGGAAGGAGAAGTCTATTCTGGAGCGTGGGAACATTGAACCTTAGTAGTTTTGAAAAAATGAATACTTAACACCACGTTGAAAATAATCTTGTACTATTAGGATGCTTTGGAAATTTTAAGCTTTCTGCAATTTAAATTTAATATATGCCCAAATATATGTGTTAAATTTCTACAATGACTAAGGCATCTGCATGGCTCAGTCGGTTGAGCGTCTGGCTTTTGATTTTGGCTCAGGTCACGCTCTCACCATTTGTGAGTTCGAGCCCTGCGTCGGGCTCTGCGCTGAGGGTGCGGAGCCTGCTTGGGAGTCTCTCTACCTCCTTCTCTCTCTGCCCTTCCCCCACTCACTCTCTCTTTCTCTCTCTCTCAAAATAAATAAACATAAAAAACAAAAAACCCAAATTTAAATTCCTAAAGTGGGGACGCCTGGGAGGCTCGTCAGTTAAGCGTCCGACTCCTTATGAAAATTTTACACGTATCTCGTGCTTTGGAAATGCAAGCCCAGCTAATTAAAATATTTGCACAAGAGAGAGCCCGTGACCCTGTCCAGGTCAGTGAGGACTACTTCAGTGTCGTCCGTAGGCAGGCAACAATACCATCACCCGGGAGCTCGTTACATGCACACTTCCGCATCAGAACCTGTATTTTCACAAGCTCTCTAAGTGATTCTGATGCTCACTTGAAGTCTGAGACTCATTGGCCACGGCCGGTGGTCTTCAGACTTCCTTTGCTATCGTAAGGACTTTCTACACGGAATAAATAAATTCGAGAGTCCAGCTAGCAAACCTGTTTGGTGAATCTGGGTAATGAGTACGTGTCTTGGGTGCCCCTGGGTGGAGTTTTCTTGCTCCTCGGCCCAGCTCAGCTGAGCTCAGTTTGCAAAGCGGTAATAGAAGTTCACCCCATTTTACAAATGAGGCCTCTGGGCTCTGAGAAGGAAGGGATTTGTTTAAATTTGCTCAGATGATATTGCACATCAGAATGTAGAAACTCGTTCTGAGACCAGGGCCTTTGTGGATCAGATAAATTAATGCATGATCATTAATTCTAGAAAAGCAGCTACCAAAGGTACTACTTAAGTTGAAATAACTTTAGAAAGTATGTTTTAAAATTTCAGGAACGCATACCCCGTGACATTAGATACTCCAGGATACTGAACTTTTTTTTTAAGTCTCAAAAGGAAAACGTATTTTTTTGTTTTAGAATCTATTGTATTTGTCAAAAAAAGTAGTTAGAGGGGCGCCTGGGTGGCTCAGTTGGTTAAGCGGCCGACTTTGGCTCAGGTCACGATCGCGCGGTCTGTGGGTTCGAGCCCCGCATCGGGCTCTGTGTTGACAGCTCAGAGCCTGGAGCCTGCTTTGGATTCTGTGTCTTCCTCTCTCTCTGACCTGCTCAAACTCTGTCTCTATGTCTCTCAAAAATAAATAAACGCTAAAAAAAAAAAAAAAAAAAAAAAGTAGGTAGAATATCTCTCCGGTTGATTAAAGATCTTTGATTTTATTTTTTTATTCATAAGGCACTAAAATAGTTATAGAACTGTCCCAAGTGCCTAGCTTAGCTCAGATGTGGTCTGGGATTCTTATTTTATGGGTCGAATGTATTATACGCTGGGAATACTTAAGTGTGACTTGTGATTCCAGGTTACAAATTAAGATGAAAAAAAGAGCCGGTTTGTGCTTCGTGGCAACTTGGCATACTGAAACACTACGTACGGCTGAAGCGTAATGGTACCTATTCAGCTCTGTAGAAGTTAGCTGTTTGACATCTGTTTTGAGCCCCTCGTGTGTGCTAGAATTATATTTTCTCAAGACATCACAGGCGAGGGCATAATAAATCCTTGATGAGAATTTCATGCTTCTAAAATGCTAGGATATGACTCGGTTTATATATCCCAGGCAGGTTTTCTCTCTATTCTTGCTTTTTTGGGAAAAGGCAGCTGTTGGACCTGCATAGATTTCGCTCGAAGCCGTCAGAATCAGGACTTGACTTGTTTGAGATTCGGAGCCCAGAGTGGCAAACTTAGTGAGTGTATTTGACTTGCTACTGGTGTCTTGTTGGTTGGCTTATTGCTTAACTCCCTAATGAAAAAAAAACCAACACCTTTAATCTCAGAGTTACGTGGACGTGTTCAGTGGCTTCCCTGTTTGGCCACCGCAGCCCTTCCGGCCTCCCACCCCACCGTGTTCTTGTGGTTGAACTTTCTGCCCCGTAGACCTCCTTTCGCCCTGCATCACTCCAGGTCAGCTGATAAAGGGACCAACTTACTTGATGACTCCGGTGGCAAGGAGATTCTCAAGTAGTTGCAGCCCCCGACTCCCCACGGCTGTGTGTCTGTCCCACATGGTCCTGTGATAACGTCCGTGGATACGGAAGAAGAGTTGGAGATTAAACAATAGTGAAGTTCCACTTCAGTGACCGAATGATCGTATGTGAAGAGTGATGTAATCATGGAGAGGTTTCCAGGCTCTCTGCCTTCACGGGACCGTTTGCGTCTCAGGAATTCCTTTGCAAAGCCGGTTGCTAACTATGAGGAAGGTAAGGTCAAACAATCGAAGAAGTATTTATGTGCTAACAACTTCGTAGACGTTCGAAACAGTCACGGACATAGCTGGAAAAAAATAATACTTGATTTCACCCTTAATAACCATGATCACTCACCAGTGCTATGGTATGGTGCACCTGCTGAGCCTCGTACGACTCCTCAAACCTTGAAGTAAGCCGGAATGTTGCATCCCTCATCTACTTCACATTGATTTCTGCTTTTTATCGTGGCCGCCGGGAAAACTCGCCTTCACGAAGACATGTCGTATGAAGGAATGCAGCTTGATCTAACTAACAGTGGAACTGTGAGCTACTTCGCGCTCGTGTTTTATACTGCAACCTGAGGGCTGTGGCTGGTTTTCCCTTGAAGATCACTAGTTTCCCACTGCAGCACCCCAGAGCACTTACGGGGAACCACGGGTTCGATGGTATGCAGTTCTCAGGCGTGTCCCGTTTTTTCCAGCAATCAAAGGTTTGCAGATGGGGGAGGAGAGAACATAGGTCTCACGCTGGCACGTTCCCATGAAGATTTCACATAAATATATCAACCATCTCATGAGGTGGGCTCTTCTCGTTTTCCCCATTTCATTGAGGGGAAGACAAAGACTCAATTATTTCTTCTGTTGAAGTGTATGGGCAACAGAAGGCGGCCACTTCAGTTATTTAACTTTGAATCCTCCATTGGTGTCTCCATGCCCTATGTGACCTCTACCTCTCTTGAGCTTAGAGGTGAAACGGGAAATCACACTCGTGTAGCAGATGAGAACTGTGGGCTGCGTCTGACAATGAGGAGTTTAATGAGAGAGGAAATGTCAACGTCAGCCCTTGGCTCCCAGGAGCCCTTGCACAAATGTGGAAGGAAGAGCTATACTTATATCTCTGTCCGTTAAAATGGCTTACATCCGGGTGACTGGAGGGTCAGTGATGAACACAGTAAAGGTTCCGGTAATTTCACGTTAGGCAACGTTAACGTAAGTCTGGCGTCCGCTACCAGGGAGATGGTGATTCTGTTTTGTTCTGCTCTGCTCGTAGCTGTCTGGAAGATCATACTTGGGGACTAAAGTTCTGAAGCATGTCTATTAAGGAATGGGTTGAGGACCTGGGACTGCTGAGGTGAAAGACACTGAACTGTGGGAGGAAGGACGTGCTGAGTGTCTTTCTAGTTCAGCCTTCCTGACATTTGAAAGAAGAGTTCTGTTTGTCCTAGCCTAACCCAGAGAACAGAACTAGTGCTTTTAAGTAGGCTTAGGTTATCAACCACAAAAAAAGTAGTAATAATGATTTTTAGTGGTTGCGGCTGCCCTCGGAGGCAGTGAACTCCCATTATGGAAAGCCTCCGTGAAAACGATTAAAGAGATAGTAGATTGTACAACCTGGCTCCTAAAAGCCTTTCAACCCATAGATTCTGTTCTTCTCATTTGCTAATTTTCATTCTTTTGAGCCCAGGCTTCCCGAGTCCCTGTGCTCTAAATTCAGTTTGCTGTCTCACCAGACACGGATATAGGTCTCTTGGTTGGTAAAATTAAATGGAAGGTAAATTTTAAGTTTTCCATTGGAAACAGGTATTAGGAGGTCGGAGGCCATGTGAGAAGTCTTAGTCATACTGAGAAAGTTCTTGAGTTTCTAGTTTACAAGTTGACAAGTACAGTACACATGTGGGTGCAGCCAGTATGCCTCTGGGAGACCCGGACAGGCCTTTTACCGTGTGTGCGCGCACACACATGGGATGTGTGTGTGTGTGTGTGTGTGTGTGTGTGAGTCATTCAAGAGTTTCCCCATAAATTTCCCCAAGTGACTATCAGCTTACCAGTTCAGAATTTAAAATAAATCAGTCCCGAGGTACTAGTAGTTTTATCACGCCGTTGTATTATCCGGTCTTACACTCTGGACAAATACGTCATCGTAATGAACTTCGCTGTGCTTGAAAGCCCATAGATTTATATTGGATCTTCGTCCCAGATGCCTTGAGGGCTTCTAAGAAATAGTTCCCATCTTTTGGTTCCTTGCGGAAACAACCCCTCTTCCTGCAAAGGCCGTCTCGTCTTCCGCTTTCGGGCTGTGCTTCTGCACAGTTCAGCCTCGGTAGACCTTCTGTCCCGGTGACTCCCCCTGCTTAAATCCTTCTGTCTTGGCTGCCCTTCAGACACTGCCTCCGTCTCTGAGGTGGAGAAGAGAAAGGCTTTCTTGCTCTCCCTTACTCTGGCCCTCTCTCTGCACCTGTCAAGCCATGCCCATTTTCTTTCCCTTCTGGGAAAGCGGATTTGACGGACGACTCCCTTGCCAGCCCGAGGTTGTGTATGATGCACAGCAAAGCGAAAATGGGGTCTGTGCTGGTTTTTTGGTTTATTTGTAAGACCTCTGTATCTAACTTCCCTGCCTTTATCCTTCAGGGGGCACGTGTGCCCCCGAGGAGTTTGCACGTACGGTGGCCACTGGGCTGAGCGATTACAAACAGGCTGTGTTTTAAGTTCGTTTCGCCTTGTGTATTTCATCTGCGAAGTTGGCAACTGCTTGAGAGCCACACGCTACTGTTTTCTGAAAGCTTCTTTGCACATGAGCATAAAATGTGTGTATGGGACTTGGAAATGGTCCAATAACTGCCCTTTGAATGCAGCTAAATGTAGATTACAGCTGTTTCCTCAGGAAAGACGCATTTGGTCCTAATTTCTCTCTTCTCTTCCAGAGTGTCTCCTCTGCAGAAGTCCGAGATAGTGGACGTGGTTAAGAAGCGGGTAAAGGCCATTACCCTCGCCATCGGGGATGGCGCCAACGACGTGGGGATGATCCAGACCGCTCACGTGGGTGTAGGAATCAGTGGGAACGAAGGCATGCAGGCGACCAACAACTCGGATTATGCCATCGCGCAGGTCAGAGGCGTGTTAACCGGCTGTCCCGTCCCGTTGATAGAGGCGTCGCCTGGGCACGAAGGCCTGCTTGGTGCACGACCTTCGGTCCAAGCCCTAAGAACTCTGCCCCCTTTTCCGAGGTCGCATCTAGACACAATCACTAGAGTCTTTGGATTTCTTCGCGGTCTTGATCTTGTGCAGTTGGAAGGCCCTGTGCTGCTGGTTGTCGTGCTTGTCATGGTTGTTTTTGCCAGCAGTGAGGAGGGCCGAGCTTTCTGTCCTCCAGGCAAGTCCTCCCCCCCGACAGACAGGTCTCCGATCCTGCTGACGATAATCTCTCACCCTTAACTCCCACATCTGCCGCACGTGCCCTTCCCCGCGCCGTCCCCTGCTGAAGAACAGCTGTGCTCATGATATCACTTCCTGCCGTCCCCACCCCAGAATCTCTCCTCTTTTCAGAAGGTGCTAGAACACTCTGTCAGGGGTTTAAGGTCAGGGGAAAGCAGTGTTTTACGGCCACCAGCCACCCCTCTCCATAGCCATAACCAGGGTGCTGCCCAGAACCACTGCCGTGAGACGAAGCCGAGGTTGATAGCAAACAGCCTCCTGCTGCCAGGCCAAGTTCAGCCCGCTCCTCTCCGGGTCACGTGTTGCCTGCAGAGGCCCCTGTGGTCACTGAACAGATGTCCTGACAGGGAAAGAAATGAAAGAAAATCGCCAACCTCTTCACCTGAGGTACGGCCTATCTAGATCAGGTGCCCTGCTTGGTCGTCCAGAAAAATCTAGACCTCCCAACGGACACTGACCATTCCCTCCTGTCGACAGACCGCAGGAACTTGTGATAAGGCGCCTGCGCATGTGGTGGTTAGCCGCTGTTTGGTCCTTTCAAGTATGTGTTAACCTTAATCACATGGACACAAGTAACACTAGCATTTTCTCCCTTCAAGCTGAAATGGTGGGGGACTGCCTAGAAAGTGTGAAAGAGCTTCCAGCAACCCCAGGACTGCAGGCTGGTCCTGCACAGCCCTGGGGCTCTACCTCCCCGGAGCGGGGCCCTGCATTAGATCACCCCTCAGGCCCTCCCCCACCCCCCCAGCTCGTGGTTCTGCAAACACAGGGAGGAATTTAAAAAATCCTCCGGCTCTGGAAAGTCCATGAAATCAATGGTGTTTCTCTGTCGATTTCAAATAAGTCCTCAAGGTAATTGCTACAGTCGGTCGGTCGGGGAAGGAATTCTGATTTTACGGGTGGGAACACTGGGGCTCCTTCACAGGAGGTGACCTGCCTCAGGTCCGAGCCTCCGGGGTCAGAGAACGCCAGACCCGCACTCGACCTTGGGGACCAGCCCCGCACACCTGCCCGCTCACTTTCCCGAGTCAACCGCTCCGAGGCCCATGAGACCCCCGCTTCCTGTAGTCTGTCGGCAACTGTAGCTGCGCTACATCCCAGCATTATTAAATACTTGAGTTATAGCATCATGTGGCTGGAAGGGACCTTGAGAGGTTTCCTAGGAGTTCCAGGCAAATATTTGTCTGTCTTTTTCTTTAAAACGTCTGGGGAAGGGAGATTCTACGACCTGCTTTATTGAAACCGCATACTAACAGGCTGTGAAACCTGGAGCCAATGATTGCTCTCTTCAGGTCGAAAGCATCAAAGCCGAGTAGGGGGGAGAGAGAGAGAGTTAGAGTTAGGGGTCTTCTTGCCCTTCCACGGTAACGGCCACTGCCCCCCAAGGAACTGGCCAGCGGTCCTGCATCTGCGGGTCTTTGTATCTCCTGTCCGTGGTCCTGCCCATCGTTAGCTAGGGGTCCTGCTGTTTTGGGGTAGCGTTCCTCCTTGCCTTACACCTCCCCTGCCCGACACCGCGCCTCTGCCACTTCAGCTACAAGTTCGAGATGCCACGGTTTTACGAGTCCCTGCGCCCCTCTTGAAACGACGAACGTCTCCGGTAGAAGTTACCTTCTTGTGCTTCGTCTTTTTCTTTCGCGTGGATGGACGATTACGTTTTCGGTTGGATCTTTGAGAAAGTGCTCTGGAAGGTTATATACAGAAGGAAAACATGGGTTTTCCTTGGGAAAAACGATGAAAGAGGCCGAGCTCGGGGTCTGCGTCTTTCCTGCCTGCCTGTGCTTTTATCCCCTGGGACTCGGGGCCGCCCCCGTACCGCTGCCTTGCCCGTGGGCAGCCTGTGCTCGTGGGCATAACACGGCGCCCCCAGCCCTCGGCTGCCTGTTCTCCTCAGGACAACATTCCTGCCCCCTACCTTCTTAACATTTTTCGAACGACCTCATGAAACTAGCATTTTGATTTAGGAGATACATATATATATATATATTTCCTGAAAACAGATCATTGTCGCGTTACAGCTGAGTCGTTCCGGATGACTCCGGCAGGTGTTCTGTGTGCCCACCGAAGTTTAGCATCAGGGGGTCCGGGTCAAATGCAGACTTCCTTTTTATTTGTTTAGCCAGTTATTTTATGATTCCCCATTCCCCTTCGGAATCCGTAATGAGCTTTTATGGGGAGTCTTATTTTTCCATATGCACCTACTCCTGCCGTTTCAAAGTGGCCATTGAGCTCAGAGTATGTGGTTGAGTGACCGCCTTACCCCCATCTCCTGCAAGAACTCATGAAATGGGACGTCGTAACAGGTCTTTAGGGCCGAGGGGAGCGATTATGTGGGTTCCTCTTGAAGGAAAATGTTGTCATCGTTGTTTTAAATACTGCATTTCCAGTCCGAACTTTTCTTTTCTACAGTTAGTTAAAATCAATTTCAAAAGCAATCAGAAATTAATAGGCAGTTTTCCATATCAAAAGAATTTTTTGCGTGAGTGATTTTTTTTTTCTACTTGAAAAAAATGTTTATTTATTTTGAGAAAGAGAGAGCGCGCACACGAGCAGGGGAGGGGCAGAATGAAAGGGAGAGAGAAGATCCCAAGCAGGCTCCACGCCGTCAGCGCAGAGCCCCCCGTGGGCCTCCGTCTCACAAACTGTGAGACCATGACTTGAGCTGAAATCAAGAGTCGGGTGCTTAACCGACTGAGCCAGCCGGGCGTCTCTCTACTTTTTAAAATTTAAATTGGAGTTAGTTAACATATAGTGCAGTATTGGTTTCAGGAGTGGAATTTAGTGATTCATCCCTGACGTACAGTACTCAGTGCTCATCCCAATAAGTGCCCTCCTCTGTGCCCCTCCCCCAGTTAGCCCTTCCTCCACCCACTACCCCTCCAGCCACCCTCAGTTTATTATCTAGATTTAAGAATCTCTTATGGTTTGTCTCCCTCTCTGTTTTTATCTTACTTTTCCTTCCCTTCCCTTCCCCTACATTCATCTGTTTTGTTTCTTAAATTCCACATATGAGTGAAATCATGTGATATTTGTCTTCCTTTGATGGACTTTACACAGCATAATACACTTCCATCTATGTTGTTACAAATGGCAAGATTTCATTCTTTTTGATTGCTGAGTAATACTCCATCGTATTTATATATATATACACCACATCTTCTTTATCCATTCATCAGTTGATGGACGTTTGGGCTGTTTCCATAATTTGGCTATAGTTGATAGTGCTGCTGTAAACATTGGGGTGCACGTGCCCCTTCGAATCAGCATATTCGTATCCTTTGGATGAATACCTAGTAGTGCTATTTCTGGATCATGGGGTAGTTCCCTTTTTAACTTTTCGAGGAACCTCTGCACTGTTTTCCAGAGCGGCTATGCCAGTTTGCCTTCCCACCAACAGTGCAAGAGGGTGCCCCTTTCCCCGCATCCTCACCAGCACCTGTCATTTCCTGAGTTTCTAGTGTGTGTGGATATTCTCCATATAGCCTGACGACCTCTCCCAGGAGAATGAGCCGGAGGACTGCCCTGTGACTTGGAGTGGGAAATTAAGGGTTTAATTCAAGGCAACCGAGGGGGACATCTAGCGACACAGGCTAATTAATGCGTAGAAATCGTGAACTCCAACAGGATTGCCCCTAACGGCACGTTCGTACCAGAGCACGGCACAGTCCATAAAACCAAACAACAACAACAGCAACAGCAACAAACCTCGTTTCCCTCCCTCTAGCTCAGTGTTCACTTTTGGGGACCTTGGCGAGGTAGGGCACAGAAAGCAAAGCCAGGCTAAGAGGAGGCTGAGGGGACAGGATTCAAGCGGTGCCCGAAGACCCCCCGCCCCAAAGAAGACTCAAATATTTTATTTAACACTGGAACGTCACTCAATATTTCAAACAGCAAGAGCCATTTACGTCACCATCAGCTTCGTGTCCACCGCTCGTTGGTTTTTTGGTTTTCTGGACCGCACAGCACTCTAGCAAGACGTGCTCTGTCCTGGTTGGAGGCAGAACAGGAGGACGAGATGAGTGCGGAAGTGAAGGCTGGGTGTGTGCCCGAGTCCCTGGCCACCTCTGTGCACGTGCCCTCGCTCGCAACCTACAGGCTGACGGTGGACTCGGTCATGTGTGTGTGGGCTTCCCTTTTGTAAAAAGGGGACCGGTGCGTGAGTGTTCCTGTCCCTTGCTCCTGAAGTCACCAGAAAATCTGATTGAATAGAAGCCTCTGGTTGCTTTTCTTTGCTTCCAATTCAAGTGGTCACCTTCTCCCAAGAGTTGAGACCCGCCCCCCTTCCAGACAAAAGTCTTTGCGCGAACAGAACGTCACGAGAATAACTATCGGAAGTCTCCCCTTGCGTCTGCTGAAAAGAACCACTAGGTAGATTTTCAGAGGCGATTTTCGTGGTCCTCCCCGGACCGGGACGCGCTGCCTGTCGTTCTCGGGAGGGAGCGGTTTTCTCGGGTTACCCGCACCCTCTGCCTGCCTTTCCTCCCTTATCCGTCTCCGAGGGCCACGTCGTGACTTTGGTCCCCACGCCACAGGCGCCCCTGACCTTCGCTCTCGTTCTTCCTCAGTTTTCCTACCTGGAGAAGCTCCTCCTGGTTCACGGCGCCTGGAGCTACAACCGCGTGACCAAGTGCATCCTGTACTGCTTCTACAAGAACGTGGTCCTCTACATTATCGAGGTGAGCGAGCGCGGCCCCTTCCTGGGGGCGGAAGGCCTTCACATACTTGAGCTGACTTCCGAAAGGGTTCTGTCCCCGTAAAACTGAAGAAAAGGTGCGGGGAGCCGCGACGCACGTCCCGTGACCTCTCGGAAGCACCTTGCAGGTGCAGGTCCTCCAGGCGAGCACCCGGTGCAGGGAGCCTCCGTGCCCTCGCCCGAGCGGACCGTCGCCGGCGCTCACGTCCCGCGCCCCCCCCTCCCCGGGCTGGCCGGCGCCTGGGCGGCAGGTGCCCGCGCCTTTCTTGGTGGCCTCCCGGGACGTCTCCAGGCAGCCCCGTCATCTTCATCTTCCCTGGGATGCAAGACCCGATTTCTTGCTACGTTTCTCCCGGCACCTGCACGTTCCCGAGCGTTGGTTCGTCCCTTTCGGGATGTGGGCACGATGCTGTCTAAATGGGGAAGGTTGGGGAGTAGGCCAATCAGGTCCTTAAAAGCCTCTCTTGAGCTCCCTGGGTTGTCCAGCTGGGTTTCAAGGTGTGGATGCAACTGCGAGCCCGCTCACAGGGGGACTAGAGCCGGAGAGGGGGGCGGGGGGCAGGAAAAAGCGGAACGGGCGCTTTCCGTTTGAGCTCCGTGGCAGTACCGGCTGGGACAGCTGTGCTGCAAGGGGGTGGCTTTGAGGCCATCGCGACTAATAGATTTCCAAGCGTGTTTAGGAAAGAGGAAGCCGGCGGTCGCCCCAGGGAAAGAGAAAAGCAATGGTAATGGCGTAGGGCGTCAATATTGCTTTCTGTTAGGAGTTACTTTGTGTCTGATGGCTCAGTGATTGGCAGAAGTAATAACTAAGGCACAGATCAACTTTTTCCGATCAGCTTTTTATGCTCAGCTCAGGAAATGTAACCAGCGGTTTGAGCCATTTCTCTACCAAGGTGTGTGTCCTCTTTCCTAGCAGATGTTCTGGTCAAACACAAAGGTTCATATCACCCATTCTGTAACGAAGCTATTAGTAATTTTCCTGACTTGTGCAGGTTGTTCATCGCACAGGGCTGCCCAGCCAAAGGGGCGAATGGGGCAGAAATGTAGGAAAACCGGGAAAAAGAGATGCATTTTTCTTTTTTTTTTTAAAGTTTATTTATTTATTTTTTGAGAGACATAGAGACAGAGTATGAGCAGGGGAAGGGCAGAGAGAGAGGGAGACACAGAATCCGAAGCAGGCTCCAGGCTCCGAGCCGTCAGCACAGAGCCCGATGCGGGGCTCGAACTCACAGACCGTGAGATCATGACCTGAGCCGAAGTCGGCCGCTTAACCAACTGAGCCACCCAGGTGCCCCTGAGATGCATTTTTCTAATTTGCACAAAGGCCGCCTGCTCGCCGCGTGTCCTCCTCTTGTGCAGCTCAGGCCACGCCAAGTAAGAACTTCTAGATGTGATGGGCTTTATAGTTTCTGCCTTCCTCTTATCTGTTTTATTACAGGTTTTTTGGGGGGGTGAGGGGCACTTAAATATGTCTGTCCTTTTGTTTCTGTGACACATTTTTTTTTTGCCCCTGTGATAAGAATCGCTCCTGAACTTCAGTGCCACGGTCTGCAGAAGAGTGGGGACCCCCGCTCCCACGCGCCACCCCAAGTTTCACGTGCATTTTCAGCTCCTGTAGCAGTTGGCTTCACAAGGTTTCTTAATCTGTTTTTCCTCAAGATCAGCAAATTATAGATAGTCTAGACTTCTTATCAGGACATTTTACTTGAAGCCCCCAACCCTTTGGCTTCCCCGAACTTCCTCCCGGGCAGTGCTTAGTCGCTTACACCTCCTATCTTGCCTTTTTTTTTTTAAACTTCAAGAGAGCTAAGGATGAGAAAAGTACAGTTTCTGTCCATCTGGAAAATTCTATCTGGAACGATGCCCTGAAAATGCCGTGTGAGTTCCTTAAATTAATATTTCCATCGTAGCTGGACCACAGCTGTAAACAGTCCTTTGAAAACGGCCTTTAAAAACAGTCTTGATAACATTTTAAAATGAAACAAAGTCTCCACCACTCTGGTCTCCCATTTTCTCCGTAGTACTTCTAGAAGATTTAATTTGAAAACCAAGAGAACAAAATCCTCGGCTGAGCCCAGACAGAGCGTTGACTCAGTGTGTACACAACCTCTGTGGCATCAGCATGCACTTGAGGTATCATTTTAAAAATGGAAACTCGTAGTGTGTTTTGAACCGGAAGATCAAAGATTATTGTAATTCGATTTGCCCCTTTGCAATGAATAGCTTTGCATTCCAACAGTTACCTTGTAACTGAGAACGAATCCTATTCTCTCAGATGGTTCTCAGATGGTTCTCTTGTAACTCAAGGAGAAACCCTTTGCAACAACCAGTAAGTTCTCATCTCAAGTGTCCTCTGATATATGTAACTATCAGTCATTTAAAAATACAGTCTAACAGCAATTTGGCAGAGTAAAAAAACGTTCACAAGTGCACGCACACGCACGCACACGCAGAGACTCTTAGGCGTGATTTTGAGGATCGTCACGATTTGAGTTACCAATAAAGATCGGATGGAAGACCTGCGAGCCCGCGATGCTGGCGTGGTACGCCACCCTGTGACAGTTGACTTTTCTGCGGAATACATGGCTCTGTCCCCTCCCTCCAGTATGGAACACAAACTGGAAGTTCCCTCTGCTCTGTTTGCCGGCTCTCTGAGGTACATTCTTCCCTGACCCTTTTCTGTGTTTATGGAGATGTTCGCCTGTACAGGCGGATCGGCGTTTGTGCGCGGAGGACCTCAGGCTCTGAGTCCGGTCTGCAGGCCGTGTTTCGCCTCGCAGTGTCCTCTCGGGATCATCCCCGTCACTGCTTACAACTTCACGGCCTGGTATTTCACAGAATGGCCCCTTAATCTATTTAACCTCTCCCAAATTGATGAACGTTCAACTCCCGTCCCTTTCACCCGCACAAAGCCCTGCGGAATAACTGCTTTCCCTCTAGGTCGGCCTTGAATATTCTACCGAAATGATCGCGATCTAATCAGAGCGTTGTCACCATGGGGCCTTGAACGTCGCCTGTGATCAGTTTATATATCAGCACCATGGGCTCCTTCTGGCCGACAGCCCCTAATGCTGTTTGACGTGTCCCATAAAATTTGTTCAGAGTAACCGTTGGTTCAGGCGGTTAAAAAATAGGGACAAACGGTGGGGCCGGTGGTCTCGCGGCCACTCTGTTGACGGGCACACCGAGAAGCGCATGAGCCCGGGGCTCCGCTCCTTCCGCAGCTGCCTTTCTTTAGTGCTTCTGACCCGCACGAGGGCAAAGACCACCAGCTTTGCCCCATCGACCGTCTGTGACGCAGCCACGATGAGCCTTCCGGACACACGTTTGACCGATTTCCCGTGGCCGGCACGGTTTCTGGAAAATAGGCGCTCCGGAATGGTGGCAGCGAGGAAACAGATGTCGCTGCCCTCCTCACACTCAGACGAGCAAGGGAGGGGCAGGAGGGAGAGAGAATCTGAAGCAGGCTCCGCGCCCAGCGCAGAGCCAGACACAGGGCTCCGTCTCAGGACCTCGAGGTCATGACCAGAGCCCAAATCAGGAGACGGATGCTTCACCAACTGAGCCATCCAGGTGCCCCATCCTCTGCAAGGTTCCCGTGGCCCTTGATGGAATCCCCAAGTCTCCCTCGTGCCCCTGCCCCTCGTGGTCTGGGTCCCGATTGTTACCAGCCTCTCACTCTGTCCCTCCTTGTCCGTTTTTAATCAGTGCTGTTAATACACAGTCAGATACATCTTTACTAGGCATGCAGTTATATGCATTAACGCCGGATTTTTTTTAAGTGTATTTATTTTTGAGAGAGAAAGTGCAAGTTGGGGAGGGATGGGGTCTGGGGCGGGGGAGGGGAGAGAGACAGAATTCCAAGCAGGCTCTGCACTAACAGCACAGAGCCCGAAGTGGGGCTCAAACCCACAGACTGTGAGGTCATGACCTGAGCCAAAGTCGGACACGTAACCAGTTGAGCCACCCAGGCGCCCACATTGGATTTTTATTATTAGAAACCCACTGGCAGTTTTCTGTCTGCCTCCCGTAGACAAAGCAAAGAATATTACAGAGTTTCTGGAGATGGATAATGATGGCTGCCCAGCAGTGTGAAGGCATGCTGAAATACGACTAGGAAGGGGGCGCCTGGATGGCTCAGTCGGTCAAGCATCCAACTTCAGCTCAGGTCATGATCTCTTGGTCCGTGAGTTCCAGCCCCGCGTCGGGCTCTGTGCTGACAGCTCGGAGCCTGGAGCCTGCTTCCGATCCTGTGTCTCCCTCTCTCTCTGCCCCTCCCCTGCTCACACTCTGTCTCTGTCTCCGGAGAATGAATAAACATTAAAAAAAGTGATTAGGATGGTAAACTTGATGTCATGTGTATTTTACCACAATAAAAAAAAATGCTAGAAATTTTAAAAAGAACGTCACAAGCACTTTGTTGGTTTCGTCACACGGAGGGAAACAAAACTGTGTAGCCAGGACCATATGCTTTGGAGAGCTCATCGAAGGTTTGAAAAACAAACTTTCCATGTAGTTTTGTTTTGTGTTAGCGATTAAATGCTAAGTTCGTGGCTGTGACCAGATGGGCCATATTTCTCAGAAGGTAAAGTTCCATCGTGGCCAGACCCTGCAGAACGTCATAGCCTTGAGGGGCAAACGCCAGCCAGCTAGAGGGGGTGCATTCTTTGTGGGTCAGAGATAGGGGGCAGAAAAGGGGATAAAATTAGC